>JAYEPQ010000015.1:3472581-3615081 GCA_036321105.1 Dracaena cambodiana
TGATGGGGACTACGCATACCTTAGCACGATTTTTGTGAGTTTGATAATAAAAAAATATAGTATAATAATCTGAGTTAGACTTCATTAGTTTTTAAAGTTAAACCGTTTGTATTCTAATTTAAAAGTGACATACAATCCAAATCTTTTTTTTTTACGTTAAACGGCGGGATGTAGCCCTCCGCATTCCATTAAAGAAAAAATAACATAACAGAAGTATTCAGGGTCCACAAGTGGAGTGGCCCAATAATAAGCTTACAAAACAAAAATTAAAAAGTACTAAAACGAAAAGAAGCAAAACAAAATAAAAATACAATAACCCATCAAACGGGACATCCCATGATCAGTCCTCGCGCCCCGTCTGCCCTCGCGCCTCTGGTATAGATCCCTACTTCTCATCCGGCGAAGTGCCATCAACTTCATTTCCCGAAGAGCCACTTGACAAGTGAAGTCTCTCCTCATCGAAGGAACACCTGCCCAAATAATGAAATTATGAACGGTGAGTCTTACACAATACTCAATAGAATGATATTTATCATTAAATAATCTATTATTCCGCTCTCTCCATATATTCCAGCAAAATGCCGCAAGAAAAGGTACAAGAAAAGGAAGTACTTTTTTATCTGCATCTGCTCATTATTATACAAAACTTGTTTGAGTTTATATTTTTATCGATTTATCTTATTCTTAAAAACAAAAATTTTTAAAGCTTGTCACCATTTAAAAAAAAAAAATGATACCCATTTTTATTTCTTTCTCTATGTGAACCATCTCGACTATTAATTCTTTATAAAAACAGTCAAATCGACTAATTTTTCTAGCTGATAAATCCTTCTTTATTTATTTTCCTAAAGAAAACATTTGGGTGGCAGATTCTTTCAAATAAAAGTCAAGCCATTGATTTGTTTTCCTAAAAAAAAAACTCACTTTCAACCTCGGTTTTTTAAACAAAAATCAAATCATTTATATTTTCTCTTACTGAGAAATATTTATATAAAGCATATCAACCATTATTTAAAAAAAAGGGTATTTACAGATTTGTCCCTTAAATCTTTATAAATTATAAATTAGTCTCTCAAATCTTCATATTTAGGATTTCGTCTCTCAAATCTTTTAAGTTACTACAATTTAGTCTCCAGTTTATATTTTGGCCCGATTTTTCCGTTTTGCCCTGATTTTCTTCACTTAATTCCCCTTCTCTCTTCTCCCTCTCTTTCTACTTTTTATTGGGTTCCCCTTTATTCTTCTCTTCTCTCTTTCTATTCATTTATTGGGTTCTCACTCTCTATATTGAAACCAAATATATTATTATTCACCAAATGTATTAACCTTTATGTCTCAATATAAATTTATTTAGGGGTATTTACTGGTTTGTCCCTCAAATCTTTATATATTATGATTTTGTCCCCCAAATCTTCATATTTAGTATTTTGTCCCCCAAATCTCATAAGTTACAACAATTTAGTCCCCTCTCTAACTTTCCCTAACACAGTTAAATATTTGACCATTTTACCCATTTTTTCCTCTTCTATTTTCCTCCTCTCTTCTTCTTCTCTCTTCCTCCTCTTTTCTCCTTTTCTTCATTATTTCTCATCTCTTCCTCCTCTCTTCTCCTTCTCTTTTCAAAAGAAGAAGAGAGGAGGAAAAGAGAAGGAGAAGAGAGGAGGAAGAGATGAGAAATAATGAAGAAAAGGAGAAGAGAGGAGGAAGAGAGAAGAAGAAGAGAGGAGGAAAATAGAAGAGAAAAAGAGGGATAAAATAGTCAAATATTTAACTGTGTTAGGAAAATTTAGAAAGGGGGACTAAATTGTTGTAACTTATGAGATTTGGGGGACAAAATCCTAAATATGAAGATTTGGGGGACAAAATCATAATATATAAAGATTTGAGGGACAAACCAGTAAATACCCCATTTATTTATTGGGTTCTCCCTCTCTATATTGGATAAATTCATTTCTAGATTTAATACATTTAGTGGAGAATAATACATTTGATCTCAATATAGAGAGGGAGAATCCAATAAATAAATAGAGAAAAGAGAAGAACAAAGGGAAACCCAATAAGAATTAAAAAGAGAGGGGGAAGAGGGAAGGGAGAATTAAGTTAAGGAAATCAGGGATAAAATGAAAAAATCGGACTAAAATATAAACTGGGGACTAAATTGTAGCACCTTAAAAGATTTGGGAGACTAAATTCTAAATATGAAGATTTGGGGGACTAAATTTTAATTTATAAAGATTTAAGGGACAGATATGTAAATACCCTTAAAAAAATATTTGTTTTAAAGAAAATCTTTAAGAACAAAAAAATTTTAGCCAGGTTTTTCTATTTTTTAGCTTTCTGATATGATGCATTTACCTGACTTGACTGGATCTTTTAAAACCATAATTTAATAACTATTTACTAAAAATATAGTGATTATATTAAAGCATTTAGTTTTCGTAGTATTTTAATTACATTATTCAATTTCTTATGAAACCGTATAAGTGCATGGACCTTAATATTGTATAAAAATTAAATTACATAATAATGCATGTATTTCTTTTATTTAACTGATAAAATAACACTCTTTTTATTCTCTGAGCTTCAAAAGAACACTCTTCGTAAACTTTGATAACATAAGTTAGTTTTTTTTATTTTTTATTTTCTTCATCTCTTCCCATACTTTTGGACTGCACCAAGAAGACGAAGAGCTAGAGTTGTTTATCTTGCTTTGCTTCTTTTATATTTTTTTTCATTTCTCTTATCAATTTTAGTTTGAGAGTCTTCGCATGACTTACATATATACTTCACGGGAGATAATATTGTTGAATTCATGTATGTTTGAAATTAAATTTTCGAACTAATTCACTAGTTCAAAAATAAATGAATTAGGTGAATGAAAAATGGTTTCAAAATGGGGTGCATAGTAAAGGGAACAAAGGAAAAACATAGTTCCACATTGGTAAAAGTATTGTTAGGATGTAGATTTATATAAGATTGTTTGTTCCAAATCATTGCTTGCGTAAGAAAAGGAGAAATCTTGAGCACCACCGGTGGTGCTACGCACGCGCGCATGTGCGAGGGCGAATGGGCGTTTAGGGTGCTTTAGTGATACACTTACCGTACCGACGCTCACTGTAATACAGAACCAGTGCAGACAGAAACTTCGTCTTCAGACAATAGTTTTATGCTTTCAAAATAACAGTTCTCTTCTTCTTTTCTGTCCTGCACTATACCATACACAAAACAGAGAACATTCTTTATCAGATTCGCCACATCAACATGATTGCGGCTTTTTTCCTGTTGCAAACCGATCGTTGCATCATGAGAAACTAATCCTCACTGTAATCCAGAAGCAGAACGGTGGAGGGCGAATCGGTTTTAAGGAGATAATGTCCAACACTATCCTCGATCATCTTCCTGTCATTATCCAATCTGCATCCTTCTTCTGCATATACTCATTCTTCAATATTCAGTGAAGTATTCTAACTCTAATTTTCATTTATATTTTATTATGTTTCTTCCTTAGAGTAATAAACTATTTAAATAAATTCTGATTAATATTTTAATTCAGTTTCCAGATTTAATTAATAACAATAGTAATAATATATAATCTTATTACAGCAACTATAACAATTTATATTCTACTTCTAAAGTAAACTGTTTTATATCAATTCGGACTTCTTCTCTAATATTATCTAATAATTTTTCTGGTTTAAATTAGACTACAATTTTCTAATCTTTTTACAGTAGTAATTCTGTCTATATCTAATTCACAACCGACAAATATATCTACCATTTGTCCTTGAAAAAAAAATGCTTCAAATCCTTTAAAAAGCAGCCAACTCTATCTCAATATAATATTGTGAGACATAATTCAAAGCTTCTGGCCTAATTCAGATGAAGACAAGACTAATTAAGTCTTGTTCAAATCAAACTCTAATTGGTTTGCTTAGCCTAGCTAGCAAAAGGTTGAGCACTACACAAAGGTGTTGAGAAATCCATGCCTTTTCTTGGTGATATATTCAAAGATTTTGTAGTTTAGTCAACCTTGGCTTACAACTTTTGTACAATCAACATAAAAATTTCTGATTTATTAAGTTCAGATGTGACTCATACACACATATGTTAAGAGAGCCAATAAGGAACCATGACCCTTTAGAGTATGACTTGTTTCCCTTCACGAAAAGCAACTTATATATATATATATTTTTAAATTATCCCCTAAATTGTTTGTCCCGTATTAATCCTCTTAGATTGTGCTTGGATGTTATAGACAAAGTGTTTTAAGGTGTTTTTAAAGTGTGTGTTGGTGTTTTTATCATGGATTTTGGAGTGCTTAAGTATCTGCTTACGAGTTTAGTTTCTTATGTGTTCTCCGCAAAAATCTTATTTTCTTCCATTGATTACTTTGATTACAACGAAAGAGAAATAATAGAAAAACAAACGAGAGGATTTATATATTATCACTTTACAAAAAAAGTGGGTTGTAGTGTGGCAATGAGATCTAACTAATAGAACATATTGACGATCTGACATGAAGATCTTCTACTCGATGAAGAAGATGATGGTCGGCCCTACCTCTCTCTCTGCTGAATTCAAGACTCTCGCGCGTTACTTGAACTCCAAAAAGATCTCCAAGGCTTCAAAGCTCTCGCGCGTAACTTGAATTATCAAAAGACCTCTAAGACTTCAAGACTCTCTCGTGTAATTTAAATTGCCAAAAGATCACCAAGGCTTTCAAGGCTCTCTCGCGTAAGTTGAATTGCCAAAAGATTTCTAAAGTCTCCTCAAAGAGACTATTTATAAACTTTACTTGGTTATGAGAGTTTCCATAGGGATATGAATAGAAGGTTTTCGTATTTATCAAAGATTGATTTTGATCTAAATCTCTTGATTTTGGATTCTGATTGAACTCAATTCAGGTATTGGATAAGCCAAAATCTCAATTACAATCAATTTAGGATTCTGAGAATCTGCTCACGCGGAGTTAAATAATCTGGAAGCGGAGCAAAGGTTTTATCTTTGCGTTTACTTATCCACACGAAGTTAAGCTTCTGACGCGCAAAGCTAATTAATAGTTTCGCTTTCTGCTAGCTATTTACCATTTTTTCTTTATTTAGAAATTTTTACCTCTAATATTATGGATTTTCATGAGTTTCATAAATATATAAAAGACAAGAATACCCTACACAAATTATGTTTAAATTAATATAATTTTACTTTAAACAAAATTCCATCCTTTTAAACTGGTAATACATGTCATTACATTATCTCTTATTTGCTCATTGCGCAATCGAATTAATTTTTTTCCCATCAACATAGAAAAATTATCCTTCAGAATATTACTAAGTACATTAGATATTTGTATCATAACTTTTTGAGATTTTAATTGAAAAATTAAATAAATAAAAAGAATAATGATATGATAATTTGGAGAATTTAATAGAAAAATTAAAAATAAAATGATAATAAATCATACTCATGTGAATTGAGAAGAAAATCATAATTTCTCCAATAAAAGAAAAGATCAGATTAGAATCAAATTGCAGTGTGAAATCATAAACATTCTCTTAAAAGAAAATAAAAGACGGGTTTTTTTCTTTTTGTGCAAATAAATATCACTCTTTTTGGAAGAGAAGACAACGTAAAAAGAAATGGGTTAAGATAAGGTCACGGGAAAGGTTCAGGAGGCAATGTGAAAAAAAAAATGGGAAAAGAAAAAGACGTGAGAGACAGTTGGAAAAGGGTAGTTTTGGATAAAAATTCTAAACACTCCAAAACACCCCGATTTGGAATATTCTGAAAAACATTTCAAAATACATATCCAAGTGTTTTGGCGTATTGTGAAAACACCCCAAAACACTCATCCAAAAACTCACAAATAAGGATTTTTAGAACACCTCATAATACATCACTTCAAAACACCCCAAAACACTTCATAACTAATCTCCTAAGCACAGCCTATAGTTGGGGATGGTAATGCGTCACGGGCCAAATTTTGACTCTCTGTATATAAAATTTTAAACTAAAAAAAATAAAATTTTCATTTCTAATTCAAAATTTTGTATAGAACGGGTCAAATTTTGACCAGTGGGTGCGTCCATTACCATCCCTACTTATAGTCTATATACGCTCTTAAATTGTCAATCCTTTGTTCTATTGAAATTATCGACAAAATTTTAATTATTTAGCATTTTTTTCCATTAAATTGAAATTCATGACCTAAAAGGTAATTAGACAATATAATTTTTGTTATAGAATTTATATAGTGGCATGGCTATAGATATATTAGTTCAACAAATTGCCAAGTAATAATTACATAATTTCAATGATTTGTTGGTCATTATTGAGTCTTAACCAATACTTAAGTTCATGTATGATACAAAAATTGAAGAATTAATATTGTACACATGAATATTATCTTTATTGTTTGATTTCTTTCCCCATGTGCTTTTATTTGATACATGAATACTCTTTGCTTGTATCTTCTCTCTTGTGCACATTGATCTCATGAATCACAAGGCAAAATCAATCTCTCATATCCATAAAACAATAAAGGGATATTTACATGTCTGTCCCTTAAATTTTTAAGATTAGAATTTAGTCCTCTAAATCTTCATATTTATAATTTAGTCCCCCAAATCGTTTAACTTACCTCACTTTAGTCCTCTAGCAATATTTTTTATCCGAATTTTCCGTTATCCTTTGAGTTACTTCACTTTAGTCATTTCTTTCCTCTTCCTCCTTTCTTTCCTCTTCTTATTGAATTCTCCTGAGTTATTTCACTTTAGAGATTAATAGGGAGGGAAGAGAGAGAGAAAATAAGAATGGAGAAGGGAACCCAATAAAAATAGCAAGAGTAGAGCGAAGACTAAAGTGAAGTAACACAGGGATATAACGGAAAAATCGGATAAAAAATATAGTTGAAGGACTAAAGTGAAGTAATTTAAAGAATTTGGAGGATTAGATTTTAATTTTTAAAGATTTAAGAGGCATATATATAAAAACCCCAACAATAAATAATGCGAAATTAAAAATATGATTTACTAATCTATATATTCTTGTAAATAAATAAAGACCATAAATCGAGAGAAAGGAATCTGAAAAGACTTGGTAAGAGAATTTACGTCAAAGAGAACATTAAAATTTGTGCCAAGTGTCCAATATATATATATATATATATATATATATATATATATATATATATATATATATATATATATATATATATATATATGAGGAAACGGAAAATGCAGTTCCTTCACCGCCGCTTAGGTGGTCCAATAAAATTATAACACGAGGCGTAATTCAAGATAACAAATAAATGAATTCTCTTAAATCACACCACGTGTAATAATTTTATTGGATCACCTAAGCGGCGGTGAAGGAAACTTCTAATCCATGCATAAAACAAAAGCCATTCCATTGAACAAAAATTAAATAACAAATAACTTCAAATACGCGTAAATTAATTAAGAGTTTGCAAACTAGGTTTGAATTTTAATTAATTTTAAAAGACAATTCATTATCAAAATAAAATTCACATGATAAATGTGTGAGCTGGGCAATCCTTTTCCTTTCAGTCTCTCTCCCCCAGCAGTATAAATACTTTACCTAACAAGGATTAGAAAATAATCTCATATTTTTAGGTAGAAATTAATAAATAAACAAATAATTAGGTTGAAAGCATTAATCTCTTGGTATTTTAATCCCCAAGATAAAGCCAAATGGCTGTTAGAAAGTTAGAACAAAGTAACCTTCAAACCAAAGAAAAATCCCAAAAAATAAAATCAATAATACTAATTAAATAAATTAATTATGAGTGTTGATTATTATCAGTCCACGTGCATGTAATGGCCAGCAAGCAACCATGCAGAGATCACAGAATTATCTCCGAGGTGGGGGTTCTCAAATTCAACTAATCAAAATCAAACTGATTAAATTAGAATATTAGATTTGGCGATTAAATTTAAGGAAGAATTAAATTAAATTAAATTAAATTGACAGGTAATTAATCAATGAGACTCATTCCTATTCTCTTTCTCTTCAGCCGTATCTCTCTCTCTCTCTCTCCTTTATAAATTTTGTTTGGCTTTGCTCTCTTCTCTCATTTCCTGATACCAAGTTCTCAATACCAACCGTCTCTCCTTTGATTAATCCGCCAATATTTACTCCTCTGCCATCAAACTCTCTCTCTCTCTCTCTGTTCTTCCTGTTTTTGTTGAAGCATTCTAAATGGCCGTTCAAACTCATCACCCTTCTAATGTTCTGCATCTCCAGAGGTAATTTAATTTCTTTTTAAGTTATTTTTTCTTATGAAAACCTTTTGTTGATAATTTATTATTTTTTTCTCTTTTAACTCGATTTTTTTGCTTACAGAAATGAACAGGAAATAACCCCACCTGGGTTTCGCATTGCCGATGATCAATCTTCGCTCATATTATCAAATATTGGAGGTAATTTAAGCTATTTTTTTCTCTCGATACTTTTGTGTTTATCTGAAAATTTGTTGGTTTTAAGTTCCAAATCATTTTTTTTTTTTTTTCAAATGGCTTATAAGATTCTGCGAATTAACCAGCTATATGTTTGAGTTTCTTTTTTCTGGAAAATTTATTTTGATTTTTTTGTTTAGCTTTCCTATTGGCATGTATACTTGCATTATTGACAAAATTCATCGAATTTCAAACTTTTTGTACGTACAAAACTGCAGGTCATGAGAATCTACGAAAGAGAGTAAGAGAAATTCCGGCGGTGACTGGTGTGAGCCAGTTCCCGATGGAACCTCAACCATCGATTCAGCCGCTGCGGCCGCAGAAGACAATAAGGCTGGACCAGCTGCTGCAGCAGCAACAGAGTAGTCGTCAGCATCGTCATCATCCTGCTGCAGCATTGGTCTCCACTGGACTTCAGCTGGCATCCGCCGTGAACCAAATCAATCCTCCTCGTTCATCTTCTACAATTTGTCGAGGCTTTGCTGGTCCAGTTCCTCGATATAGCGAGGAGCTCGACCAATTATTGCAGGCTCAGGTACCAATTTGGTCCTTAACTTATTTCTCATCCTTGTTTTCTCAGCGAGATGCTCACATTTCTTTCAACGTGAGAGATTAACAATGTATATATGATAGTGACTTTAGTCATAAGAAAAAGAAAAAAAAAGTGATAAAAGAAAAGTCGAGAACACAGACTTTTGCAACATAGATGGAAAACGATTGACATAAGAAAAAATGATACTAAATATAAAAAAAAAAATTACAGTAAAAACTGAATTTTTAAAAAATTTTAAATATATTAAATAGTATCATTTTCATGCTTATGAGCTTAATTAAAAAAAAAAGAAGAAGAAGAATCTAAGAGGTAAAACATGTTTGTAATTTTTAATGCGTATCTTTAAAAAATATATATATATGGACTACTATATATCCATAGGAAAAATAAAATGATTTTTAAGATATATATTCTTAACAAATTTTATATTTGGATATTAGTCTCCTATAATATATTAGTCCTCAAAATGTGAGAATCATCATCAGATAAATATTTCATCTAAAATATTAACTAATCACAATTAAAAATTAATCAGTATAATAAATTTACTTAATTATTCTCAACTGGACTATCCTAATTGTAGAACCACGAAGAGGAAGGACATTTTTTATTAGAGATTTACATGAGTTTCATATTTAATTATAACTGGCAAAAATATTTTGAATAACGGCAAAGATATCATAATGATCTCTACTAACAAGAAAAAAATGTGTAAATTAGTTAAAGAAGATTCCTAATGAACCGTGATTCCGTGAAGTTTACCAATTTAATCTATCAATCTATCAAGGACTTAGGAATTAATAATAAATAATCATAATAATCTTAGGAACTAATATTTAAATAATAATTTATTAGAAACTAAAATCCAAAATGAATTTTGTTAGGGATACAGTATCGTATAAACTCAAAATAAAAATATAATTAATTAATTTTTTTTTTTTTATGGCAGGGAGAAAAACTACGAAAAGAGTTGACTGACAGCCAACAAGCACACTGCAAGCAATTTCTTGTGCTCGCAGAGAAATCAGCATCCAAGATCCTCCACAAGAAACAGACCGAGTTAGACCGGCTGGTTCAACGAACCACCGAGTTAGAGAATCAACTCGAACATTTACAAACCGCGTCGTTCGGGTGGCAGTCGAAAGCTCTCCAAGAGCAAGCCAAGGCAAACTCAATCCACGCTCAGATCCAGCAACTAGTCGCCAATGCTGCTGCCCATTGCGGCGAGTCGCCGGTCGAGGACGCCGGCTCGGCCTGCGTCGGCCCGGACCGGGATGACCGGTTGCTGTGCAGGGCTTGCCGGAGACGGGCCGTGTCGGTTGTGGTGCTGCCGTGTCGGCATCTGTGCGTGTGTGAGGATTGCGATGTCGCCGGCGCGGCCAAGACCTGCCCGGCCTGCGATTGTGTCGGAAGTGGGAGTGTTCGAGTGTTTTTGAGCTAACTCCCTCTCATATTGATAGTAGAGAGAGAGAGAGAGAGAGAGAGAGAAGAAGAATTTTTTTTTTTTTCATTTTTTTGACAATTTTGGTTCTCATTTAAAGAAAATCAATTTTTTATTTGTATAGTAGATTTTTTTTTTCTAGGTTTATTTTTATTTTCTAGTTACCTGATATGCACCCAATTAGTTATATCGATATTATATTAATATTGAATAATTATAACATGACTTTTTCCCGCCAACATCTAGAGTCATAGTTAAATTTTAGGAGCTCATATATGAGTATATTATCACATCAAATAGAATAAAAAAAATTCATATGTTTAAATACAAAATTAAGATTTCTATTTATTAGTTTAAACTTTTGGTTCAGATTGGTTATCGGTTTTGACTTTAAACCATCATGCTCTCTTCACGTACTAATAATACTCCCTAATAATAACAACTAAGTTCAAATTACATCATACTGAAGGTAGTTAGAAAGTGCAAATGCTATAAAAAAAATAAAGTATTTATTTTTAGAGAATATGACATGAAATTTATTCTTTCATATTATGATAATTAAAGCTAAAAATATTTTATTCAAGATCAAGGAAAAAAACAAAAAATAAAATATTAAGTTTTATTTCAAATTAAATATTTTCAACTGAGGATGTAGATTGATTTTAAACTTAAAAACTCTTCTTATTGCCTTGTCATTCTTTTATTAATTAATTAGTTCTCATCAGAAATATGTTACCTTTTATCTTAGCGAATGAATATTTTACTTGATAATAAAAATTTTACTTGTGGCCTCATATTTAGGTCAGATATTTACTTATTTTTATTGACAAACAATTTGAGGTTCTTATGAGACATCACAAGTAAAATTATATTTTTTAAACTACGATTTAAAAAAATACATTAAAGTTTACTTTGTTTTTCCTCCCTGTTAATGGTATATACTACAATAAAAAATTATTGCTCTAATTCTAATAATATCCTTGCTAAACTAGGGACCAAATAATATATAATATTTTATGCAAACTATTTTCCAAAGAACCATTTCAATCTATGTGAATTCTCCTCCAAATAAAATATGTGTAAATAATGGAGAAAAGACTTAATAATTTAATATTGACATCAAGAAAATTTAAAAAAAGAATGGTTTTTTTTTTTTTTTCCTCTGAATCCAATTTATCAAAAGAGAATTCATGTAATATGCATGATATAATATTCATTAAATAGAATATTTATTACGCCTCGGTATTTTAAGAAATGAATGAATTGATTAAAATAGACTTAACTTGCAGAATATATATTCTGCATAATTTATTTTACAAGTTGCTATGAGCAGTAAGTCAATGTATGTCTGGAATTATATTGATTACTCAATGAAGTTTTTTTTTTTGGATATTGTTAATATTTTTGGATATTTCTTATCAACTTCATATTTCGTTTATTAAATTTCAAATAGTAAAAAGAGCTATCCTTATACAGAATTTAATTTAATAATTTTCGAGAATTAACCAACAACTTATTTTCTAATTATAATTTTTATTGATATGGATAATAGCCAATGAATAGTCCTTTATTAGAAATTACATTTGTTATGGAGTATGTAGCTAGTTTCTTTCTAAGAAAAGATAAATAAAGAAAATAATATCATGAGAAATAAAAATAAATGGTATAACTATAATATAACCAGAAACTATCTCCCACTTAAGAAAAACTATGAAGTTTGCATGGAATTAACATATATATATATATATATAGTAAACGGGAAATATACCGGCGGTGAAGGGAGTTCCTTCACCGTCGCTTAGGTGGCCCAATAAAACTATTACATTGGCGCCACTCAAAAGGTATTTAAGAGAGTTCTTTTATTTGTTACTTTAAGTGGTGCAACGTGTAATAATTTTATTGGGCCACCTAAGCGGCGGTGAAGGAACTCCCTTCACCGCCGGTGTATTTTCCGTTTCCTCATATATATATATATATATATATATATATATATATATATATATATATATATATATATATATATATCCGACAAAAACTTTGAAGCTTGTTAGTAAGAGATCTTCAATTGAATGCTCGAGAAATAAACATATCCGTAGTTTTCACATTCAGCACATTGAAATTGAATGCTATTTTGAATGATACTAGTCTCCAAATCTAACTTTTTCGACCTACATATATGAACACACAAGGCCGTTGGGACATTCACTCTCTCTATGGTTGTTATTCTTAAAAATCTATGACGATTGTTTGGAATTTTCTGACTTTTTATAAGTCATAGCAGCTTAAGTTCAAATAGAACGCGTTAATCTTTCAAAAAATTCTCATTGGCAGGCCTGCTCGAGTTTCTCATTGTCTCCTAAGAGAAAAAAGCAAGAAAAATATTTGGAAATCATTGACGACGACAAAGTGACAATGAGACTTTGTAGACAAAGCGTAAAGGAGCTTGACATTGGGAAATTCTACTTGAGCCCACCACATTGCTCAATGAGTGCACCGGAGATTAATCCCCAAATAACGGTTTTCATAATATTTGGTGATTAGTATCTGAATGGATTTAGTATCATTCGCGACTAATACTCGATGGGATAGATGACTAAGTCACGTAAAAAAATGACAAACTTCTAAATTTTTAGAACTTTAAGAGATGGGCTTGGTGAGGAGAATGATAGGCTCAAATTGAATTTCCCCTTGACACTAACACATCGTGATGTCATCATGTACATTTATTACCCTAAGGAATTTCTACTTCAGCCCATCAGCCCATCACACTGCTCAATGAGTGCACCATCACACTGCTCAATGAGTGCACCAGAGATTAATCTCCGAACAATTTTCATAATATTTAGATATTAGTATCTGAATGGATTTAATATCATTTGGGACTAATCCCTAATAGAACAGAATACTAAATCGCATAAGGAAATGTTAAACTTGTAAATTTTTAGAATTTTAGGATATGGGCTTAGTAAGCAAAATGGCATGCTCAAATAGAATTTCCCCTTGACACTAACACATCATGATGTAATCATGTACATTTACGACCCTTAGGAATTTCCTAGAAGTGAGTATTTGGAATCTTGGATATTTGTGGAATACCAAGATTGTCTTTATATATACAACAACTTTTGACATATCAATGCAGATGCAGACGATATTTTTCTAATTATTCCAAAAGTAAACATAACGTAATAGACTATCAAAATATACAAGCAAATGTCATTACCATCCCGAAACAAGAACAAATAGAAAGAAGAGCAAGCGTATAGAATATCTTAAGAATCAAAGAGTTAGTAGAGATAAATTTTCCCAACTATAAAGTAGGGCTCAAACGATAATAGACAAAACATGATAAGCAAATGTCAAACTAAGACACATATAACGTGTTTTTTTTTTTTAATAGAAAGAATGATGGATATATTTCTCTGTGTTTTATAAACAACATCTAACGAAACTATAAGACATGTATGAAACTATAAGACATGTATGACTTTTGAGGGCTTTCAGGAACAGTTTATTCAGCTAGAATACCGTAAGTGTCAATAAAGAATGGTAGTTCCCAAGCAAGCATTTAACAATTCTTTTATGATTTTTGTTAATCTCAAAAAAAAAAAAAAAAAGATGATTGCAAAATATATAAATAATTAATAAAGGCCGTATCTTATAGCTTGCAATTTTCTGTTTTGTTAAGAAATGGCCGTGGCATCTGGCATCACGCTAAGTGATCGATAAGTTAGTCATCTGGAGATGAGAAAGAACAAAAACTAGTAAAAGAATCATTCGGACTGCCGTTTCTCCTAAGATCGATAACTATAATTGAAAATATATTCGGAGCAAGGTTTATAATGTTGGAATTGGCATCGGTATTGGTAGATGGATTATATTATCAGAAATCAACGAATATGATAGTATCTTAAATATGGAGAACATATATGCTACATGGGCAATATGGATGTTGTAGTGTCTTAGTGTCTATATACATATAAGATATCTCAAATGTAATATGATATTCACAATAGGTATTTCAAATCTAATTTGATATTTGCAATAGGTATTAATATTAATCAGTATTTAAATCCTTGGCCCAAGAAAACCTTTTGTTACAGAAATAGAGGGCACACAGTGGAGCTGAACCGACGATTAACACAGAAACTTCAGATATCGAGATAATAAAAATATATAATAAAAAAACACAAATATAACAAATATAACATGTTTCCACTAGCCAATCTGAGTGATGTACTTCCACGTGTAAGGATGAGGACTTCAGTAAATGTTGAATGAGTACAAAATAACTTTCACCAAAATCTAAAATCCCAAATTATACCCTAAACACTCAAGAGAAAAATAGAGAAGCAAATCCTATATGAGTGTACAAGAAACTTCTCTCTAAAATCTTCTCTTAATGGCCGTTATAATTTTATCTCACTTATATATATATATATATATATATATATATATATATATATATATATATATATATATATATATATATATAGATGTTGCTAATGGAGCCCATTGCCGTAGCGGGTTTCGGTTTATCGAAACGGGTCCAAAACCTGCCCAAACCCATTGTGATATAATATAAATATGGGTGTGGGGCTAGGGTTTTTTTATTGTAGCCGAAAAAAAGGTGTGGGGCGGCTGAAACAATCAAAAGAGGCGGCTGCTATTGGTTGATTGCAAATGTGAAGAAAGATTAAGGTGCTGCTAATTACCTTGAGACTTCAGACGAATTAATTAAAAGGGTGCTGCTCTCTTGGTTTCGGTGGGAAGAGGTTCGGCCGAAGGAAGCAAAGGGGGCAGGTGGCTTCCCTTTGGGATTTCTTTGACGATTGAAGCTGCTCCTGCTGCAATTATTTTTCGGCCGAAGCAAAGAGGCAAATCACTGTAACAAGATATTAGGATTTGATCTCAAAATCTTATGTGATTTCTTTGTGAATTCTCTTGTGGTTGAGAACTAGTATTTTGTAATTCTCTTTTGATATAGTGGAAGTTTTTCGATCTGTCCCCGTGGACGTAGGCATATTGCCGAACCACGTTAAATATGCGTGTTCTCTGTCTCTGTTATTTTTCTCTTCGGTTAACTATTTGATTCCGCTGGTTGTTGCATTAGTATTATTCCGCTATCTTTTACTAACAATTGGTATCAGAGCCAGGTTCGGGTCAGATTTCACTCAGATCGGTGTTGATTTTGAGTGGGAGTTATGGCGGAAGATAGGAAGGGAGAAATTGAAAAATTTGACGAGACAGATTTCCAATAGTGGAAGTTGCAGATGGAAGATTATTTATATCAAAAGAATTTACATTAACCACTGATTGGAGAAAAGCCAGAAAAGATGACTGATGAGGAATAGGTATTGTTGGACAGGAGGGTTTTGGTGCAGATTCGATTATGCCTGACAAAACAGGTTGTGTTCAACGTCTCCAAAGAGAAGACCACTTCAGGTTTGATGTCAGTATTGGCTAAATTTTATGAGAAACCGTCTGCTTCAAATAGACTGTTTCTAATGAAAAAATTGTTCAACTTGAATATGCCTTCTGATAGTTCAGTTGTTAACCATTTGAACGAATTTAACATATTATGGGCACAACTTGAATCTTTAGATTTTGTCTTTGCTGATGACATTAAAGCTTTGATGTTTATGTGTTCGTTGCCGGATAGTTGGAGTAATGTTGTTATGGCAATCAGCAATTCTTCCAATACTGCTCTTAAATTCAATGATGTTGTGAGTACAATCATGAATGATGAATTGATGAAAAAGAGCATGGGTGAGAGCACAGTTTCTACAAGTACTGCTCTATCGGTTGATAATGACAGAAGGAAGGAAAGAGGTAGAAGTTTAAGTAGGGAGTCGAAGCAAAGAGGGAGATCAAAATCTAAGGGAAAGTTCAAGAAAAAGTTAGTGTGTTGGAAATGTAAGACAGAGGGTCATATGAAGAAGGATTGTCCAAACAAAGACAAGGAAGGAGCGAATGTGGTGAATCCAAGTAAAGAGTATGATGACTTGTGCTTATCTGCTCATACAGAATCGAGGTCAGATCTGTGGTTTGTGGATTCAGGGGCTTCGTTCCATTGCACTGCTCGCAGAGAATGGTTTGAGAATTATGTCCAAAGTGATTTTGGGCATGTGACTGTTGGTAATGGGCAGGAATGCAAGATTGTCGGTAAAGGGACAATTCAGTTGAAGTTGCACAATGGAGGAAAGTTGCTTTTACAAGAGGTCAGGCACATACCGGATTTGAAGAAGAATTTAATATCTGTTAGCAAGCTGGATGGCGAAGGTTATCAAATCTCATTTGAGAAGAAACAGTGGAAGACCAGTAAAGGAGCAATGGTAGTAGTCAAGGGTGAGAGAGTGGGAACTCTATATTTACTCTCAAGCTCGGTGGATCACGTTGTTTCTTTGGCCACTGTAAAGAATGAGAAGGCTACCTTATAGCATCAGAGGCTCGGTCACTTGAGCGAAAGCGGCATGAGGGTATTGCAATCCAGAGGTATGTTGACAGATATGAAATATGCTAATTTTGATTTCTGTGAGAACTGTGTGTTTGGAAAGCAGAAAAGAGTTAGCTTTATGAAGGATGGCAAGGACAAGAAAACCGAGAGATTGGAGTTGGTATATACAGATATATGGGGGCCTTCTTCGGCGAAGTCTCTTGGAGGTAATTCTTATTTTGTCACTTTTATAGATGATGCAAGCAGGAAAACATGGGTGTTCGCACTTAAGCAGAAATCCGATGTCTTCAACATCTTCAAGGTATGGAAAGCTCTTGTTGAGAATGAAATAGGTTTGAAGGTGAAATGTCTGTTGTCAGACAATGGTGGGGAATTTTGCAATAGAGAGTTCGATGACTATTACTCTACCCACGGAATCAGGAGAGTAAAGACTGTACCGAGGACACCGCAGCAAAATGGCGTGGCTGAGAGGATGAATAGAACCATTTTGGAGAGAGCTCGGAGTATGAAACTACAAGCAGGTTTGCCTTTGCAACTTTGGGGAGCCGCTATAGATACGGCAATCTATCTGATCAATAGGAGTCCAGCTAGTGTTTTAGATGGAGGAATTCCAGAGGATGTGTGGTCTGGTAAGACTGTGAATTATTTATTCTTAAAAGTGTTTTGTTGTATAGCATATGCACATGTGGATCATGAGATGAGAAAGAAGCTTGATTCTAAATCTCAGAAGTGTGCATTCATTGGATACGGTAGCGACGAATATGGTTATCGCTTATGGGATTATGAGCATAACAAGGTAATTCGTAGCAGAGATGTAGTATTTAATGATGGTTGTATGTATAAAGACCGAACGGAAAGTAAGAGTGAGAAAACAGTGTAGATAGAGCGCTTGGAGCTGGATGAGCCACAGGATGGGATGGATCCCATGGATAAAAGAAAGGAAGAAATACCTATATCTGAAGGAGAAGAAATGGCTACACCTGAGAATACACAAGCTTCAGATGAGACCGAACAGGAGAGAGAGCCATTGACTGAAATAGATAGTTCCAGTACTTCATCAGAGAGTGTTCCCACTTTGAGGAGGAGCACGAGGATAAGGAAGCCAACCCAAAAACTTTATCTTCCATTATATCATATTTTGTATACTGATGCAGGTGAACCAGAGAATTACCAAGAAGCTATGCAGGATAAACTTCATCTTAAGTGGGAGTAAGCCATGCATGATGAGATGTCTTCTTTGGAGGAGAATCACACATGGGAATTGGTGAAGCGACCAGAAAAGATGAAAGTATTGCATAACAAGTGGGTATACAGGGTAAAACATGAGGCAGGAGGGACACAAAGGTTCAATGCTAGACTTGTGGTGAAGGGATACGGTCAGAGAAAAAGTATTGACTTCAATGAAATATTTGCACCTGTTGTCAAGATGACTTCTATCAGAGCAATACTAAGTATTATGGCTGTGAAAGAATTGTATTTAGAGCAGCTCGATGTGAAGACTGCTTTCCTTCATGGTGATTTGAAGGAGGAAATATATATGGAACAGCCGGAGGGATATGAAGTTAAAGGGAAAGAGAATTGGGTATGTCGACTGAAAAGGAGCTTGTATGGGTTGAAACAAGCGCCGAGGCAATGGTACTTGAAGTTCGACAAGTTTATGTTGGATTCGGGTTTTGCCATAAGTAATTCAGATCATTGTGTATATCTACAAAAGTTTAAGGATGGTAACTTTATTATACTTACTTTGTATGTAGATGATATGCTTGTGGCAGGTACATGCATGAAGAAAATTAATGATCTGAAAAGAAAGTTGGCAGGGAGATTCTCTATGAAGGACATGGGTGAGGCTAAACAACTTCTTGGGATGCAAATTACCCAAGATAAGAAAAGCAAGAAATTGTGGTTATCTCAGAAGGGGTACATCAAGAAGGTGTTGGAGAGATTCAACATGGAGAATGCAAAACCGGTAACTACAGCTCTTGGTGGTCAGTTCAAACTGTCAAAAGAGTAAGGTGCTAAGACAGATGAGGAGAAGAGACACATGGAGAATGTGCCTTATTTATCAACATGGAGAATGCAAAACCAGTAACTACAGCTCTTGGTGGTCAGTTCAAACTGTCAAAAGAGTAAGGTGCTAAGACAGATGAGGAGAAGAGACACATGGAGAATGTGCCTTATTCATCGGCCGTTGGGAGTCTCATGTATGCAATGGTGAGTACAAGACCAGATATTGCACATGCAGTGGGAGTAGTGAGTAGATTCATGAAGAACCCTGGAAAGGAACATTGGCAAGCGGTGAAGTGGATTTTCAGGTATTTGAAAGGTACTTCAAATTATTGTTTGTGTTTTGGGGGTGATAACATTGATGTGCAAGGTTTTATGGATTCGGACTATGCGGGTGATAGAGACAATGGCAGGAGCACTACAGATTATGTTTTTACTGTAGGAGGAATAGCGGTAAGCTGGGTTTCAAGATTACAATCAATTGTTGCTTTATTTTCTACAGAAGCTAAGTACTGCAGAAGCAAGTAAGGAGTTTATTTGGTTGCAGCAATTGATGAATGAGTTGGGTTTTGATGGAGTGGATTGCAGGTTATTCAGTGACAGTCAGAGTGCAATTCATCTTGCTAAAAACTCGGCGTATCATTCACGGACTAAACATATTCACTTGAGATATCACTTCATTAGATCCTTATTAGAGAATGGCCAATTGAAGTTGGAGAAGATTGAGGGCAGTAAAAATCCTGCAGATATGTTGACAAAACCAGTTGATGGGAAAAAGTTGAGCTATTGCTCAACTTTGGTGCATTTGTGTTGAATGCTGAAATTGGGACTTTGAACGATCGAGGTAAAAACTTTGGACACTTGGATTATCATGTATAGAGATTACATTTTTAGCAATAGGTCTCCAAGTGGGAGATTGTTGCTAATGGAGCCCATTGCCGTAGCGGGTTTCGGTTTATCGAAACGGGTCCAAAACCTGCCCAAACCCATTGTGATATAATATAAATATGGGTGTGGGGCTAGGGTTTTTTGATTGTAGCCGAAAAAAAGGTGTGGGGCGGCTGAAACAATCAAAAGAGGCGGCTGCTATTGGTTAATTGCAAATGTGAAGAAAGATTAAGGTGCTGCTAATTACCTTGAGACTTCAGACGAATTAATTAAAAGGGTGCTGCTCTCTTGGTTTCGGTGGGAAGAGGTTCGACCGAAGGAAGCAAAGGGGGCAGGTGGCTTCCCTTTGGGATTTCTTTGACGATTGAAGCTGCTCCTGCTGCAATTATTTTTCGACCGAAGCAAAGAGGTAAATCACTGCAATAAGAGATTAGGATTTGATCTCAAAATCTTGTGTGATTTCTTTGTGAATTCTCTTGTGGTTGAGAACTAGTATTTTGTAATTCTCTTTTGATATAGTGGAAGTTTTTCGATCGGTCCCCGTGGACGTAGGCATATTGCCGAACCACGTTAAATATGCGTGTTCTCTGTCTCTGTTATTTTTCTCTTCGGTTAACTATTTGATTCCGCTGGTTGTTGCATTAGTATTATTCCGCTATCTTTTGCTAACAATAGAGAGAGAGAGAGAGAGTAAACGGGAAATTCACTAGCGATGAATGTAGTTCCTTCACCGCCGCTTATGTGGCCTAATAAAATTATTACATGTGGCATCACTCAAAATGGTGTTAAGGGAATTCATTTATTTGTTTTTTTGAATGACGCTACGTGTAATAATTTTATTGGGCCACCTAAACGATGGTGAAGGAACTCCCTTTACCGCCGGTGTATTTCCTGTTTCCTTATATATATATATATATATATATATATAGAGAGAGAGAGAGAGAGAGAGAGAGAGAGAGGAAACGGGAAATACACCGGCGGTGAAGGGAGTTCCTTCACCGCCACTTAGGTGGCCCAATAAAATTATTACACGTGGCGCCACTTAAAGTAACAAATAAAATAACTCTCTTAAATACCCCTTGAGTGGCGCCACATGTAATAATTTTATTGGGCCACCTAAGCGGCGGTGAAGGAGCTCCCTTCACCGCCGGTGTATTTCCCGTTTACTCTTATATATATATATATATATATATATATATATATATATATATATATATATATATATATATATATATATATATATATATATATATATATATATATATATATATATATATATATATATATATATATATCAATGCGAATCTTAATAGGTAAAATTATCAAATTTTCTCAAAACAAGCCCTCCCTTAAAGGGAACGTGACTTCGATATTCATCATATATACCTGCTAAAAAAGGGAGTTTCTAAAGAAGCATACCATTTTTCCTAGTGAGTCCGCTGTCTGGATTTTAAGTCTGAATAAAAAAAAAAATTGTGAGGAGTGGGCTCATTAGGAAAATCAGTGTGCTCCTTTTAGAAACTCTCTAAAAATTGAGGCCTTCCTTACCTAACCTACGCGAAAACTACTAAATCAGGCCCAACGCGTTTCCTTGGGTTGTCCTTTGTGGCCAATGGCTACAACGATCTACGAGACTCTGGAGAGGCCCCCTATAGGATTTATATTTACTACCTCGACTGTGGACCCTTCACTTGCTTGAGGGACAGGATAGAGTAAAAAAATAAAATAAAATAAAAGCAAGGAGAAAGATGATATACAGGAGATGGTCGCTCCTAACTTCAACGGTGGGGATATGGGGCGGCATCGCCTCCCTCGCCCTCGCCCAGTTCCACTTGCTCGGCGGAAAGGTACGAGAACAAGTCGATAAATCCTTTTATATGATATTTATTTAAGTTCAGTTCATACAGCATGCAGTTGCGTCCTTTTAAGAGCGGGGGCTTCTTTATATCATTGATTTGACGGCGGAAGAGAAATAAATATATATGTAGAATTAAGATTAGACCAAGTGAGGGGAGAAACTTGAAGAAGTGCCGTTGAGTTGGGGGAGCACTCAAAGCCACAAGGATAAAAGATTTAGGTGCAAATGGACGATGATTAGGGCTGAGGAGAAATCCCAAAAAACCGATCTAAACTGTAAAACCGAACCGAACTGATCAGTTCGGATTATTCGATTTTCGGTTCGATTTGGTTAAAAATCGAAATTCAATATGAATTTCGGATCGGGCTTCAGTGGCTTTAGCTCCAACTGAAACTGACCGGAAAAAACCGAATTTGCAATTGTAGTTTATTTTTTTTCTTTGATTTATTTCTAATGTGTTTTTTTATTAAATTTTTAATGAAAAATATGTGATTGTTATTTTAATATGTTGAAAAAGAAGGAAAAAAATAGAAAATTGTTAACTTTCCTATAAAATACACTATTTATCATATATTATAAAATACACTATTTATCATATATTTAGTTTATTAAATTTTTAATGAAAAATATGTGATTGTTATTTTAATATGTTGAAAAAGAAGGAAAAAAATAGAAAATTGTTAACTTTCCTATAAAATACACTATTTATCATATATTTAGTTTCCAGTATGCTGTGAGTCGTAGGCCCAAATAATTGAAAAACTGACCGAACCGAACCAAAAATTCGGTTTCGTTTTTCTTAGGGAGTTCGGTTGGTTTCGATTTCGGTTCGGTTTTCAATAGGATTTTTTTCACCCATAACCGAACCGAACCAATCGATACTCACCCCTAACAATGATTCTTTGAAATAGCAAATTATTTGTGCTCCTCTGGAGACCGAAAGGATGTTTGATTACCGGTATAAGTATGTAAAGTGGTTATAATTGTAATAACTTTCACTGTAAGTAACATTTTTTGCTATTTGGTTATAATTACAATTGTAAAAGTTGACAACTAGAATTGCAATTACTTGCGCACACTTGCAGTAATCATAGATGTGAGAAAAAGTGTGAAAGATACACACACTCTCTCCCCTCTGTAAACAGTAATAATATTATTGATGAATGAAGTATTTCGGGGGCCTATTAAAAATAAAATATCTACTTAGTTTGTCGGCATGCACGTCTTTCAGAGTATCTATATAAATAATAGCCAAAAGTAGATAAAATCTCATAAAATATCACTTTTTTTTTTTTTTTGAAAAGCTCCTATAAACTATTTTATGTTATGTACACTCTCAAGCGGTTTAAAAAACTTTCAAATGACATTAGCAGAAAATTAATGAGTCGATTTAAAAATACCTTTTATACACACTATTCAATCTTTCTAAATATCAATTTTTCGATTTAGTATATTTACTCAAAACATGTATATCTGAAATTATTGGAGAGTGGATATTTATTATGTTTTTAAATTGATCAATTATTCTCTCCGTTGTGCCATGTAAAAGGATTTATATGACATTAAAAAAAATTATGGAAATTTCTAGGAAAACTTTAATACGTGGTGGGAGTTTCGACTATCGGTTGCAGGACTGGTAAAGTGTCCTTTTGGTCTCAATAAAAATTTTGGAACCATAAACTGACATTTTTCCGACATAATACCAAGAGAAATTGCAGGATTATTTGTGCCGTGAAGGGGAGAGGCTTCGGCAACATGATAGAGCTATCATAGCTGCGGAGAACCGTGCTAAGTTGAACTAGACGAGAGACCAAGAGCAATGGCATATGTTATTTTGAAAACACGAACAATTATAAAGTGGGCTCATTAGAAAAAAAAAATGTGCTCCTTTAGAAACTCCCATATCTTTGCTTCTCTTGTTGGTATCAATGCTGTACTAGTTTCTTAGTTTTCTTTGTCTGATCTCTTCTTCCTACTTGCAACCTGCAAGTTTTTCAACTGCTCAGTGTTAATAATGAAATTTCAGTATTTGGTATATCGAGGCTAAGAAAGATATTCGCTTCAACATCGTGAGGTTGCGTTTAAAGCATACATATAATAATTCTATGCGTAACAAATTTTTCAGATATGGTTCTTTTTGTTAATGATCGAAAGTCTCGAGTTTTGATGAGAATCGAAAGAAATTATTTTTTATTCTAAAATATCTCCACAGTTTGAGAACCTGTTTTCGACTGAACATAGAGGAATATTAAATCTTTCAAATTTCTTTTTAGAGGGAGGGTGGGGAGTTTGAAGGGTCTATGCCTTATCGTAATGACCAGAAAAAATTAAATTAAATCATTCAATGTTTTCTTCCACGGCAAATTGTAATTTCCATATTAAATCGTTATAATCTGAACTAATATGAAGATGTGTGTGTGGGTGCGAGTGCGAGGAGATAAACTATAATGAGACAAAAGCTCAAAAAACTTATATGAGATGGCAGAAGAAAAACATTAATTCCATTATTTTAATATTTCTTTGGAATTACTAACTCCAGTAGACTAGATTTTTACGATCAAATTTTATAGATTTTAGAATTTATTTGCTTTTCGTATCAAGTGGATGCAAATAATTGTATTCGCCAAAACTAAAAGTACGAGTCAATTCTAAAGGTTGACATCAAAATTTCAAAAAAAAAAAAAGAAGAAGAAGAAGATGAAGAAAAATTGGAGATGATGGAAACGGATTGCATTGTAAGTCACTGATATAAACTGTCAGTTTATTTCAATTATTATCTCTCTCAATCTATATAAAAAGAGTTAGGTTGGGTTACTATCGATATATAGTATTTGAATGTGGATATTATTAATCAAAATTTGATAATGATGACCCAAAATGAAAATCTATTCCACTAGATATGTTTTATTTTTCATAAATTATCTATAGCAAAATGGTTTTTATATATGTATATTGATTAGTGTCAATGAAGCGCCAGTACAAATAAGTTATTTGAACTAGCAATAAAAAAATAGTAATATCACTATTTTTTTTTCCAAATGCACACACACATTTATATGTATAAATATATAAAATAGATATAAATAAATGCAATACCAATTGGATAGCTTAAAAAAACATGCTTATTAAAATGGTTAAAATGATAATTCTTGAACAACTATTATTATAAAAGTTAGATTTCGGTTGTGTAAGGGCAACACCCATTAGCAAAGAGGTGGGAGTTGTTGGCAGGAGCAAATGCGCAGTGCAGGGTTTTTTTTTTTTTTATTGGGGTGCCCTAGAAATTTGGGGGGTGTCTTCAGATGCTCCCAGCTCAAAATCAAATTTGGATTTAAAAAAAAATAATAATAATAAAAAAAAAAATTGCTCTCGAGTTAGATTCACGTCAGATTCAGGTCCATTAGCCGTTTTGATTAGGATCTTACACGGTTCCAAACCGAATCCTACTTGTTTAAACTCTGCACTCCGCATTCTATAGTAAACTTTTGAGAGGTTCTAAGGGCACATCTAAAATTTCTGAGGACACCTTTATGAGACATTCACAAGTTTTAGGGAATTTCTGAATGAGCATGCCACTGGTCTTAAGTGAGCACACTTCAAAAAGTTGATTGTGAGAGAGAGAGAGAGGCAGGCTAGAAAAAGTAGACAAATCCTAGAGAATGGGCTATTTAATGATGATTTTAAAATTATTTTCGTAAATTTTTTAGACATTGTTGAGTTCATTGAGTAATTCGAAATTATGTTCAACATTTAATTACCAGATGGTAATCTAAAAATTAAGTAGCAAAATTGTAATAAAGGTGATAGTATGCCCACTGGGTGTGCCCTTAGAACTCTGTAACTTTTTCTAAATGAGAAACATATCTCTCAGTTAACAGTTAACATGTACAGATGAGAACACAGCCAAAAGTATGGTTCAAAAAGCAATCACAAAACGTGAAAAATAATCCCAAGAAAAGATAAATAGACCAAAACTATATGAATCTGTACAGATACCTTAATATGTCGTTCAAATTCGAAGCCGAAACAATTAATGTATTGCACATCGAGTCACATGGTGAAATTTATTATTGAGATATATCAAAAATAAAGGTAATACAACAAGAATAAATGGTCGCCAGCAATCATATATAAACTCATGAACTATAAAGATGCCAATTTTCTTGGTTGAAAAATTACCTTTAAGGATTTACGTCTCTCTCAGGAGTTTCCGATTAGATTGAGCTGGTGGAGCAAATCCAGGAATATCGATAATGTCCTTGTTATGAGGGTTGACAATCTGGGTATTTAACGAAGAAACAAATCAGTACATATGAAAAGGGGAGAGAGAGTAATTCAACAATAAAAAAAATATAACTCAAATGCTCTTATCATACAACAACAACAACAACAACTAAGCCTTTTTATCCCAAGTACTTGGGAGAGATTGATAATGATATTAAGCATATGATACATAATGGCGGGTTGAACTGAAAGAGTGCAACGAGAATTTTATGCGATCATAACATTCCGTTAAGACGGAAGGGAAAATTTTATACGACTGCTATTACGTCAGTTTTATTACATGACACGGAATGTTGGGCTTTAAAGAAACGTCATTCACAGAAAATAAGTGTAACAGAGATGCATCTCTCCTAGTGTTGCCGTATATTTTTTCATATCACCTCCATCAAATGCTCTTATCATAGTAAAGCAAAAAAAAAAAAAAGCATGAACTATTTTGTGCTTTTGTATATAGAAATAGTTTCATTTAAAGCACAATTAAAAGAACCTAAGAGTAGGCTCAATAGATCATAAACACAAATTGGCAAAATTAGCTATCTGCAGGTGCCAGTGATGTAAACAGAATAATTGCACGAAGACCATATAATTTAAAGGGTTAATTACAAAAACTACCCTTGTATTAAGGAGATTGTAGCACTTATACCCCTAAAGAATTTTATTTGCACTTTGACCCCTGAAACTTACCAGAGTTAGGTGACAATTTGATATAGTCACTTTGATTAAAATGAAGTATACTAAAATTATTTAAATCTGAAAATACCCTCTCCTTCTTTATTTTATCTTCAGACTAAATCCATTTTCTTTCGTCAGATTTGAGCCAAAGTGGTGATTTGGCATGCGTTACTACAGTTTTTTTGCCAACCTCCAAAGTGGTGATTTGGCATGCGTTACTACAGTTTTTTTGCCAACCTCCCTATTGCAAGTACTCCCTCTCTCTCTCCCTCTCTCACACCCTCCCTAAAGTTAGGAGATTTAAGCTAAAATTAGGAGTAAGCTGGTCATTTCTATCCACATTGAGTGTACATGCTATCTAAAATGACTGTTTTTTCACTTTGTTAAAGTTTCGAAGGTTTAAGTACAAATAAAATTCTCTAGGGAGCATAAGTGTTACAACACTATAGTACAGTTATTATAATTAATCCTAATTTAAATTTAAACTCTCACCAACCAGACGTCATACACAAGTATCGTGTTCCCCTTATCTCAGGCAAAGCAGCACCCTACATGGTTTCTGACACGCAAAGATGTTGGTAAAATTTTCATTCACTTAAAACGGAGAAAACTAATTGGTTAACGATGACCCTAAACAGTAGCCATTTATATGCAACAGCAGAAGTCGTGAGGTTCAGACTCAGATTGGAGCTAGAAAAATTGTTGTCTGATTTGTACCATGTTTAGCTAGCACCAACAAGTTTGGAAGATCATGCTGTCTTAAGAATTATGACGGATCAACGAGTGCAAGGCAGCAAGAGTCAGAAGCACTAAACGTTGAAAATGAAATGTAATAAATGTTGCTAACTATATTCATATCCAACCTTCACAATGATGATTGCAATTACCCCCATTACAATCAGGACGAGCATGGCCATTATACAGCGGTCAGTTGCAACCTTAAATAAACAAAAAGAAAATTATAAGTGAGAAGAAAAGATAACCATAGGTTTAGACTTAAGAGAATAGGAATGAAATCCAAAGCTTTCAGCCTGACCTGTCTGCCAATTTCTTTCACGAGTTTAGTAGCTTTTTTTATCGAAAAATGAATTGAATCCAGTTCATTGACAATTCTGCTCATTTGTTCGGTCTGGCAATATAAAAGAGAATTAGTCAAATTAAATCTAGGGGATTTGGCAAATGGATTTATTGGGTGATGAGCCCTTTGAGGGGGGAGCAACGTTTGTGTTGGTAAATAGGCAGAATTGTGATCTCATACATTGCAGAAAGGGGCTTAAGCAGGAAGTTCCTTTTTATTTTTGTCGCTTTTTATTTTGGTGGCAGATGTTTTTTCCAGGATGTTGAAGAAAGCAAAAGAAGTAAGATTGTTGGAACGTCTGGGGGGATATCACAACCATTTAGGCATGCTATACTGAACTTACAACATGCTGATAATATACTAATTTTCTACTATCCTTCTCTTGTGCAAATTGCAGTTATTAAATTCCCTTTAATTGCTTTTTGAGTTTCTATCTGGATTAAGAGTTAATTTTAGGTAATCTCAAATCTTGCTTATTAGAAGGTTTGATGAATTACACAAACCTTTTGGCAGAGAGTTTTAGAGATCGCTTGGATGCTTGCAAATAGCAGTGCAAGTTGCAGCTTGTATTACTGAAAGTGAAGCTGCAGTAATAGAAGTTGCTGCAAATTGTATTACTGTATTTGGATTGAGAATTACAAGTGGTAGCTAGTGTTAAGAATTTTTTTTAATTTTAATTTTATATTTTCAAGAGATACAAGAAATATCCTATTTATCAACAATATAAAGGGGAGAGAAAAAATATCATACGCACTTTTTTTGCAACTACAGTTGTTGCAAGTGTGTAAGTGGTTGTAACTATAGTTGCAATTGCAGTAAGGCAGAGAGACCACCGCGGCCTGTGAAAGAAGAATGGCATTCTGTTGTACATAAAGTTGACAGAAGGCTACCTGGAAAGAAAGGTAGGCTGCTATCTGGAGGAGGTAGGTTGACTCTGGTGAACAATGTGCTCTTTGTCATTCCTTCCAATCTTACGTCCATCTTCTACCGTCTACCAACCTACCTTGGTTAGAAAGAGGATTCATGCTATCATAAGGACTTTTTTGTGGAGAGGTACTGACAAGATAAAGGGACTCTATTGTCTGGTTAAATGGGATCGTGCTTGTCAACATAAGAAACATGGTGATTTGGGAGTGTTTGTCTTGAAGCTGACGAATGAACTTTACTAGGTAAATGGATTTCGTAATTCCTAACTACTCCAAACATTCCTTGGCATAGATTGGTACACTGGACTTATTATAGCGGTCCAAGTTTCAGGAGTACGGTTGATAGGAACTATGCCGGTAGGAGATCAAAGTTCTGGAAAAGGGTCTTGAAGTGCAGGGAATCTTTTGGTACTAGCATAAGAAGAAAATGTGGCGGTGGCAAAGCTATTAAGTTCTGGAAGGATATCTGGGCAGGGGATCTTCCCTTTTGTATGTGCAGGATTGTTCTCTTTAGCCTGGAATCAAGTTGATAAAGTAGCAACACAGGGGTGTCGGACTAATGGAAATTTCTGTTGGAGACCTCTGTTCAGATATTTTATTACTGAGGATCTTAAACAGGAGATGGAGGAGCTTATGAAGATTCTTTCCGATTACTCCCATCTCTCATGAGGCAGATTCCATTAAGTGGAGATGGATAAGCATGAAACTTTCTCAGTTGTCTTGCTATAAATTTATAGTGTTGGAGGCTGCAAATGCCCTATAGCAAGCTCTCTATGGATAAGTAGCATTCCTCCTAAAGAGAAAATCCATATGTAGTTGAATACTACAGAAAAATTCCTGATTAAGGATAAATTGACAGGAAGAAGTATGGACAAGGGGAGAATGTGTGTTTTATGCAGCCATGCACATCTTCTTTAAATGTCAGTACACTCCAGCAATTGCAGGACCAAAAGCTTAATTCTCCAGGGATTACAGAATGGCCAGCTTGTTTTTCTGCTCTGAAGTGTTGGAGAAAGAGAGTAAGAACACATGCCAGGGGTGGGATGTTTCATTTTGCTATTTACTGGAAAATATGGAAGGAGAGAAACAATAGGGTTTTTAATTCTTTTGCCAATCTTCTACATATATTGGAATGCAAATTGACTCGGTGAGTTTCTGGACAGGTGCTCAGATGAAGAAAACGAAGGGACAGTAATTGGTGCCAGAAGGAAGCTGCTGGTGGAAATCCTGTTTAGCTCTGCTCATCAGCTTTTGATCCTTTTTTTGTTTTGTTATTTTGCTTTTAGACTCTTTGTTCTAAAATAATTTCGTTTCATATGCAATGAAATGATTTTTGGGCTGAGATCAATCTGATCTCATCCTCTTCACAAAAAAAATCAAATGAAAGCAGCAGCAAAAATCTGATAATTCTATTGTGAAGCCATATACATATTGGACATGCATGTTGGACAAGCATATCTTATATTTTTTTTAAGATTAATCTCGTGTGGGCATTTCTGTGCCTGTCTCGGCATTGCCCTGTTTGTGCACCATAGGCAAAAATAAATATTTTTCAGTCATAATCTGTGACACACCTGTGCCTTGAGTGCAGCTGTAGTCTCAGCTCCAACATTAACAGTGTCTTCTACTACCTAAATATCAACACAAAAGTGAGGTCATTTGAAAGAAAAAGGAAAAGACATGGCACACTATATAAAGACTGGGATAACTAGATCCTATCTGATCATGGATACAAGGGTTTTACACGATCCAGTATCAGGATTCCCAATTGATGCTTCTAGTGGCTATTGAATATAGAAACACAGTTGATGAAGTAGAAATTGTTGATGTCAAAAGAATAAATAAATATATACTGCATCATTCCAAAAAATCAAACTTCTATGTTGTCACTGTCACAAGAACATTCATTACAACTGATTGTTTTAATGATATTATTTCAGCACATCAATCTGTTGTTGGAATATGAAACATGGAGAGTAAACAAACATGTAGCATAATGCTATAGGACATGAGCAAGTGGAAGTCTGTAGAACGTGTTTGCATGTAGACAAGGTGAAAGAATAGATTAAATTAAACAACACACAAGCACTGATGACACCCTATCAATTTGGCATATAATCAACATGAACATGAGCTAAGGTTGCTCTAACAGTATTCACTAAGGTGAATGTCATAGATGTAATGCCCCAAGCAAAAACATCATAGGTCTCATCCTAGTGATATTTTCCTGAAGCACGCTTAGTTACAGGACTTTTATCACTGTTCCACCCTCAAAAGTGCTGGCTAAGACTTCATTAGGATGGCAATTTACCAAGGTTTTAAATCTCAGAATCGGTATTGGTGTCATATCGGCCAATCGTTTATGGCATCAGAAATCAGCAATATTAGACTTATCAAAGCAGAAATATTGACAGTATATGAGCAATATTAATAATATAATACCGATATTATATGGTTAATATCATATACAATACCTCAAAATCTGATATGATATTCACGATGCATATCAATATTGGATGATATTTAATCCTTGCTATATTCTATACAACTTTATGCACAAATCTGATGTTGGACTATTCATTTTAGTAATCATGGCAATAGAGCATAGAGAAGAGCATGATCAGATCTTTACAATCATCAGTTGAGCCAACCTTCTATTAATAAAACAAATTGGTGGTAGAGTTTCATTTGGTGCAATCATGATTGAAGGTCCAGAATCAAATATCCAAGGCAACACTACAGATATACCCCAACAAGTGACCATCCTCAGCACATAACTGGCATATAAGCAACTGCTTTAATTCTGGAGCACCCAAGGAAAATTGGGATTGTGAGAAAGGGTTTAAGAGTATAGATCCTAAACATATACCCTAGGAAACACAGACACGGAAAGGAATTCAATACGGATACAGACACGGAGAAGGAATTCAATACGGATACAGACACGGAACACAATATTTGTGAAAAAATTAGGACATGGACACGACGACGACACGGGAAAATTTATATATAAGTATATATCCTTCTATTATTAATATAATAATTTACTAAAATATCCAAAACAAAAACATTGTTAATTTATGGATTTGTTTATCTTCGTTCCTTTAAAAAGAACAAGTTTCGCCATCAACCATATATTATTATCTCTCCCTCTCTCTAGATAGAGATAAAAAGAAAATGTGGTGATGATAGGAGTTATGGATCATCGCAGAGTGTGGACATAGAAACAAGCGGCATATCCGTACTTCTTAACATATACTACTTTCAGATATTAGTCCCCCTGAAGTCCATAATTGCATATTAGCCTCATACAATGTGAAATTTATGGGCAAGTAGTCATCGATAATGTTTATCATCCAAATCCTTTAATCAATATTAGTTTGGACTTAACCTTAGATGTAAAGCTACTTTGTATCCTTGGAACAACTAGAAACAATACCTCACTGTCAGACAAAAATGGGTTGCGTCATTTTATTTCCTTAATTAAAAAAATCCATAGTGCGGTCTTGAACCTGAAACCTGCTTCAGCCAAATCCTTGCTTTACCAAGGAGTCAGGCCCCAGTGGCGATTGATTTCCAATTGAAATACCCACTTCTTATTTACTGTCATTATTGAGGACAATCTCGACAACAAAGATCTGGACATCGTTGATCATGATGAAGCCAACAACGGCAATGAAAATCGATAAGTAAAGAAAGAAGAGGATATCCTTTACACGACAGATGGAAAACTACACTACATAATGTCATGTGATATTCATAGCTGACAAGAGGAATGGATTTTATCCAATGTATAACATTTGACTAAATATGGAGACCTGTTTCGAATTTTAGTGATTACATCAGGTGTTCTTCTATCATTGTTTATAGTTGCCATTAATAAATACGTGAAAGGTTATATGCTTATTAGAAAATTTTTAACCTAAAATTCCAATGTCATGATGTGAAGGCCTAGACGATCACAACAAAGTCCTCAAAGTTATTGGCATGAATGTAGACAACAACGAAGGCCTGGGCATCAACAATTAAGCCAACTCCTCGTGCGAAGAGGCACTAGTTTAATGTGATGTTAAGTGTTAAATTCTGTGATTAAAACCGTTCCCTTGAAAATTTTACCTTGCTACTTATAATTAAAAAAGAAAAAAAAAGAAATTTGGATTCTTCGCAAATTTTTCAAGAAAGTATATCTCAACTAATATATACACTGCTAATATTATGAAGTTACATGTTAAGTAAGAAATATATTTGTTACATATTGTGTATGTTTATGAGATTCGAATTTGGATCTGAATGCTACACAGCAATGAATATAGCAAAAAATAGCTACTGGAAGAACAAAGTTGGAGAGGTGGGTGCCATTGTTGAGAACTGGGCTGCTATGGATTTTAGAGGAACAGAAAGTTACTATTATTATTATTATTATTATTATTGAATAGATGGAGAAGAGAGAAAGCAGGAAAGTTTGGTTCAAATTCCAAAGGCGTTAGTTTAAAGGAATCTTCCCATTTATTTTATGGTTCTTCTAAAAATTAGGATTTGTTGATGGAGAAAACAGAGATTTTGGGGAAGAACAAAAAGAATTAGGGTTTTGGTGAGAATTTGGGAGAAATTGGGAATAAAATGAAATAATAAAAGAATAATTTAAGCCTCTCACTGAGGTGATTCCTCAGCCACTTTCAAAGAATAGACGATGAAAAAAATTTGACTTGTCTAGAAAATCACCATGCTAAAAATAAAAGGGATATTCTAATTTTCCACATCTCATTAAGGGGTTTTCTAATTCTCAAAATCCCATTAATCTCTTTAAGAATTCAAACATAATTATCTATAAAACAAACTCCATGTACCACACATGCAAATAAACCAAAATCTAATAATAATAATAAAAAAATCTTTATCAAATCTAATCAAATATAATAAAAAATCATTAAATGCATAATCAAATCTAGGTCTTTATTTAAATCCAATTAAATCAAATAAAATCCCTAGCAGATCTAGACCTTTATTTATTTATATCAATTCTCCTCAGTTTCAAAATATCACTCTGGTGAAGACAATGATAATCCCAATCAAGCATAACTGGGTTGAACTAGTTTTTAACTAATGCTTTCCTCTCTTTTCCAAACTGTTTCTTTCTTTTTGTGGGGGATCTGATCTTTTCCTCTTTGTTTCTTTTTTCTTTCTTTCCTTTTTTTTAATCATTTTTTTCCTCTGAACTTTTTTTCACTTTTCCTTTTGAAACAAAAATAAAAAAAATATAACAAGAAAGATGGAAGAAGATGAAGGTATCTAGAATTTTGAAAGAAATGAAAAAATAGAATTTTTAACTCTGATACTAATTTGACGCAGCACATAAATAGAATTAGGGTTTGCTGGTGGGAAAATTGGGATTTTGGGGGAGAACAAAAGGAATTCGATTTATGGTATGAATTTAGGGGAAATTGGGAGTCTAAAATGATAAAATTACTAGATCTCGCACCAAGGAAATCGTTTACCCACTTTCAACGAATCCATGATAAAAGATTTGATTTTTTATACTAAATTATCATGTTAAAAACAAAAGATGTTTCTTAATCTTAACATCTCATTATTCTCTTAAAGAGTTCATATTTATAAAACAAACTACATGTACTACATGTACAAATAAACTAAAATCGAATAATAACTGTTAGATTAGAAAACTATTTTGTATTTGAGTTTAGTTTAGTTTTAGTCCCACATCGTTTGAACTTTAAAGGATTGTTTGCATGGTTTTGAGACACCTGTAATAAATAGATTGGCTAGTTATGATTATTTCATAACATGGTATCGGAGCATGTTATGAAATAGATTTCAGCCGTCAATTTCAACCATCATAATCAATGATCGAATCCGATTCTGGCTCCGATCTAATCCGACTCTACATTCTCGTCACTAATTTGATGTCGATTACGACTTCAACTCAGCAATTGCGTAGCAATTCAATGACAATGCCGAATCCGACTCCAACTCCTAAACTGCTTCGCTTCTATTTCTACTTTTATGTTTCGCATCTGCAATTTCTGTTTCTTTTCTACTTCATGGCTACAACAATAACAAAGAATTACTGTTGTTTTTGTTCACTGCGGGGACTCTAGCTGGTCCCTCTTCAATTGCATGGGTGTAATTCAGTCTTTGATGCGACCCTTTGCTCCTTTTGCCTACTACTGGTTTTAAAAAAAGTTTATTTGCTATCTACTACTGTTTCTAAAAAAAAGTTTATCTGTTGTCTATTACTGCTTTTAAAAAAACTTATCTATTGCTGCCTATCAACTTTCAATAGTTAATAAAGGCCTACCATAGTGGTGACATGTGTGCTATGATGATTCAAGTGATTCACCTACTACTGCTACTACTATTGTTGTTACTCATCCGCTTCAAATTAATTTGTACTATTGAAAAGGGAGACAATGTTTTCTAAACTGTATAACAAGTTCAGTATAATTAGTATTTTTACTCTAACTTGAGAGGAGTGTTAGATTAGAAACATATCTTGTATTTGGATTTAATTTAGATTTACTCCCACATTGCCTGTTAAATTATTTGTATGGTATTGAGATACCTATAAATATATGCATTTCTTAACTCATAATAAACAGATTGGTCAATAAAATCCTAATCAGATCTAACCAAATTTTATAGATCCCTTATTAAATATGTATTTTTAGTCGATAAAATCATAATCAAATCTAATCAGATCTAATCAAATTTTGTAAATCTCTTATTAAATATGTATCTTTATTCAAATCTAATAAAATCTCTAATCAAATTTAGAACTTTATTTGTCTCCTTCAGGATTCCTAACTTGTGAGATCCCCATTGTAAGAGACAGATGTCCAAATATAATATTTATTAGGGACCTACCTCCATAAACCCAAAATTTCAATGTAGTAAAATAAAAATTAATTTTAGGCCTTTCATTTAAATCTATATTGGTTGGTTGAAGATGACAGTGAATTACTGAAAAGTGAGAACATATATGGTCATGGAAAATGGAATGTCAATGTACTTTTAGTATATATGAAAGACTGCTAAGTGCTAACTTAAGTACCCGAACTCCTGAAATTGGATAACTTGTATAGTGTTCTAAAAACTGCAAGTCCCTGATGTCCATCACTTTTCATTTCTGGTCTTGAACTGGTCGGTAAGAAGGCAAGAATGAAGCAAATGCCAAAAAGCATGTCAATAATACAGAGAAATATAGTCAGCTGTGCTGGAGAAACTTCTATTAGCATATTTGGCAGAATTTTAACACTAGTGAATCAAGTGGGAATCATCTTCAAGCCTACACACAAAATACTGAAGATAATTATACTTGTTAGTTGGGACCATACCTTCTTTGAACGTTCAATAGCTTGATCTGTTTCATCCATCATCCGGTTACCATTGTTCATTAATTGTTGATTGTTCATATCTACAAGTATCGACTATTCATCAGCATAGAAGAAATATGATGTCTAGGTATCATTATCAATTCTAATTTATTAAAAAGATGAATAAGATGAACCCTGGAGAATACAGGTAATTCATTTCATATTAGATTAAATATATACAACTCCAATGACTTTGATTCCAAGAGTGGTGGAGTATCAGGTACCAGCCTTCCTCACGGTGTCAAATCAAAGATCATAAAAAACTGGATTTTGTAAAAGGTCCTATTTTTTTTATTAAGGACTGATCTTGTTTTAAGAATGTAGTACAATCCCATATGTTTATTGGAAATTTCAGGGGTTAAAGTGATGGCTGTGCTATTACTGGCTTCTCATCTTAAACCTGTGGATATTACCAAGCACATTGGTAAGATCCTGCTCCCACAAAACCAATTCGGCATTACAAAGAAAACATCATGCATCTTCATGGGTGTTGGTCGCTTGCATGTATATATGTTATGTAAATATAGAAAGGGGAAAGAAAGGTATTAAGCCCCAACAACCGAGTCATTGCACCCATCCACCTACAGAACTGTTTGTGGATATATTTTAAAAAGGGGGGAAAAAGAAGATTGATGTTCACAAGGTGTGTTTCCAATTAACATGATTCCTTTATAAAAATAAGACAAAATTGTATTCTGCTGAGGCCCACTACTAGACAAGTGTGGTAACTCAGTAAAGGAAGAGAATGGGTTGATAGAGATTATAGATAATTATAGAAAAAGTACCATGAACTATAACTATTGACGAAAACTACCTCAAATGACTCCATTGATTGTACAACTTTTCCTTAATTTTGAAGAAACTGCCTTCGGTAACACCTACATTCTAAAAATTCTCATGTTTCTTGCACGCAAGCAGTTATGGACCAAATAACCTAGACATAATTTTAAACTGAATTATAGAAAACTACCATGAACCACTATCATCAATGCAGAAAAATTCCTCCAACTTGCTTTATAATTTGTGCTCCCTCCAACATGGCTTTTTACAGATTGACTCATGCAAGCCTAACTTCACCAAAACCGTCTCCTCTTTTATAAGTCATTTTCGAGTCATTAATATCTATGGATGAATGACCAAGATTAATTTCAACCGATAGATAATAAGGAATGGACAGTAAGGTAGCTAGAAACCCTAGATGCTCATGTTCTTTTCTCTCCCTCTACTTTAACCACCTGCTACTCCCTCTCACACTCAGAAGAATCAGCTTTGATCTCCCTTGCCCAATCTCTGACACCTCATGTCATTCTTTGCCTTTAACCTTACCATCTCCCTCAACATAGTTTCTTCTTCGTCATCACAAGGCTTCGAAGGCCAGTAGCCACCCTCAAACTAGTTGCAAATTCCTGTTCCTGCATTTTTTTTTTTTTTTTTTGAAGTTTCATGTTTGATGGTAAGAGATCTTAAGACTCTACTTAGGTAGTTAAATACATATGAAGCAAAATCAATATTGTTGAGTTGTAAATTAGATACATGTAAAACAAAATCAATGTATGTTTTTTACTATTTTAAATTATTGGAGTTTTTTCTAGGCAATTCTAAAAAAAATGTGGAATATATCCTACAGTCAGATAAAGAACTCAAAACAAGAAAAAAAGGGGGAAAAAAAAAGAGGAGGAAAAAGGGATAAATGCAAACCTGAAAACCAGTATGACGCAGGACGGAAACGATTTAGGATTTGTGGTGGAAAAATTGGAGAAGAATTTAGGGTTTCGGGGATAAGTTAGGTTTGGACCTCACATTCAAGCAAATCACACGCCAACTTTCTCACGAATCACTCGAGAAAATATTTAATAAAACAAATCACATGCTCTAAAAAAAAAAAAAAATCATATTTCACTCTATATTCTCAGATTAGGATTTTACAGACCATATATGCAGAAAATTCTAAAGCAACAAAATAATAACAAATCTACCCAAATCTCTAATCAAATCCTAATTAAATAACTAATTTAATCTTTATTAATTCTCCCACGCTTGGAAATATTCACCACCTGGTGAATGTCGACAAGAAGAAAATCAAGCATGGACAAATGAATTTGAACAATCTTTCCGAGATCTAGCAAACCTTTCCAACGAACTAAGTATAAAAAAAGTCAAACAAATGTATAACCAAATATATACTGCTTTATATTTCAATGGTGACGACAGTAGTAATTGTGGAAGGTTTGGAGAGAAATTGAAATCTGTTGTTTCTGCAAAAAATGAAAAATTTGGAATGGGAACTGAAAAGACAAAGAAAACACGATATTCAGATAAGAATTCTTGCACTTCGTCATGTATCTCTGCAGGTGTGTCAGACCTCAAGTTCTTCTCATGAAGATGATTATTGAGTGCTTCAGTAGTTGCCTCTGAAAGAAAAATCATATCGATAATGTTTGGACCTGTGACAAGTTGTATGCTGAACTCGGTCCCATCACCTAAAATCTCAGAAACAGATATATCAGTATCAGGACTCTTCTTAGGGCACTGATATTAATAATGTCAAAATTTTCCACAAGCTGAACATTTAATGGAAGGACATTGATGAGTCGAGTGTCCATATCCTTCACACTTAGAGCATTATTTAAAAACAAGATGCGGAGCATACCGTGCACGAAAAAAAAACTGCAGCCGATTCCAAGTTGAACGAGATTTATAATTACTGAGGTACCAATCAGAAACTTCTCCCGACAACTTCAATTTAGCATAATTATGTTCTTACTCTGAAGTCAAAGGAAAATAACGGAAAAATTACTCTAGATAGTTCTCCTAATTTTTATAACTATTAAAGTCATTATAACCGTGAAAATATGAAACCGCTTCGTATATATCACACTCCACTTGTTTAAAATCAACATCAGTGTTGATATATTTATTACAAAATATGAATTCCATAACTCCAAAATTTTCAAGTAAGTTCAGAAAATACCAAAGAATTGAACTGTCTTGATTATAGTTCGAATCTGATACGAACCGGGCACCAAACGGCTTCAAAATCACGTTCAAGCTCCTTAACAGGTATGACGGGCCTTAATGGGTTGGGTACAGGTTTTTGTTATTGTTGGGTGGAGTGGGGTCAAGTTATTGTTCCTGTGGGGGAGAAAGAAATGGGGGCGGAAGGGACGCAAGAAAGGAGAGCTTAGTGACTTCAGGAAAACAGAGAAAAAGAGGATTTTTTTTTTTTTCCCCTTTCTCTCTTTCTTCTCTCTTTAGGTCGATTGAATGAGGAGGTGAAGGAGGGACTGTTGCTGCCGTGGGGAAGGGAAAGAGTTTTTTTTTTTTTTTTTTCTTTTTCTCTTTCCCTTTCTTTCTTCTTTTCTTCTGCTGCTACTTCTTTTTGCTCTTTTCCTTTTTTTTCTTTTTTTCACTCAAATTTTTTTCCTCTCTTTTTTTCAGTTTTTTTTTCTTCTTGCTTTCTTTTTTCTCTTGCTCTTTTTTTTCATGTTCTGTTTCTTTCTTCTTCTCTCAGTTTTCTTTTTTTCTGAATTTTTTTCTCAAAAATCTAAAAAGAAAAATTTTAAAAAAAGATGGAAAGAGAAGAAGATGGAGATGAATTTGGATACATGAGATTAATTCTGATACCAATTTGACGCAGGACAGAAGCGATTAAGAGTTTGTGGTGGAGAAATTGAGGAAGAACTTATAGTTTTAGGAATAAGTTAGGTTTGGATCTCACGTCCAAGCGAATCATTTGCCCACTCTCTCACGAATCACTTGAGAAAAGATTTGATAAAGCAAATCATATGCTCTCAAAAGAAATCATATTTCACTCTATACTCTCAAATTAGAGTTTTTACAGATCATATATATAGAAAATTCTAAAATAATAAAATAATAACAAATCTACCCAAATCTCTAATTAAATCTAATAAAATCCTAATTAAATAACTAATTTAATCTCTATCACAATAAGACCGACCTGAACCGACAAAACCAAAACCCTGACTGAACCCGTTTATGTTGGTACGGGCATTTAAATTCTGAAATCCATCGAATAATTCAGGTTGAATTAAAAATTCATGCAAAACCCGTCCAATTGACTTGTTCGCAACCGTACAGCAGTAATACCATTTTCTTGTTCCTTCTCGATTACCACCATACACCATTATAGTCAACCAATTGTAATTTTACATTATCCGTTATCAAACACGACTATTACATTACAATGTTTAGAAATATGATGCCTCGGAATCAGATTCTGAGGAAATGGGAATGTTGTTGGATTTTGCACATAAAAACAAAACCAAAGGCTTGTGTATTGTATGCAGGAAACAGCTTGGGAATGAGATATTCTTGTATTGGATTCCCACATTTGGTGCAATGGAGGATTCCCCATGACATCATATTACTTCAAACAGGGAAATTTTGATTCCCTTCATGATAGACAGGTAGAGTTTATATCCAAATAAAATTTTGTATATTTCAAAACCAATTGATACTTTCTTTTTCTATCTCACATAGAGCAACTTCTTTTCACTTTTTGCATCTATATAAAACCTAGGAAATCCGTCATGGTCTACTCCCTTGACGTTGAAGTCTTCCCATAATGCTCATCTCTTTTGTTTCCAATCAAACTAGAATGTACTATCTTCTCACTTCTCTTCTTATAGAAAGTGTTTTCTCTTGTTCTTGTTATCCATTTAGCTTTCAGCTTTGAGACAGCCCCTAGTTTAGAAACCTACTCTGAAACAGGGAAGTAGCAGAAAGAAAAAGCAGGTTGAATTTTGAATTGAGTTGTCACCGTATAAATTAAAAAAGTACGCATATAGATGTACCGTCTGTAAATCAAATTTAGAAAGAAAAAGAAAACTTTCTTATGATAACTTAATCTTGCATTTTCCTTTTTTCCTTCTTATACTGCGAAAAGAACATAGTTCAGACATGAAAGTTTTCTACTTCCCTAGGGTCATCCTAGTTAAGAGAACCTTCAAATTTTCTCGGTTGCATGACAAAGTTAAAATGCAGGATAAAGGAAGCCATACAGGTACATTAATTTCAAGTAATACATAGAAGGAAGCTCTCACAAGCTCCAAAGATAAGCATGCAACCTACTTGAGGCTAACAGGACGTTTTCTTCACCATAGCCTTCTTGCCCAGGACCATCGAAAAGATCAACTCGTTTAGTGTCAAGACTACTGGCATACCTGCAACATGAGGCATGCCAGAGCAACAGTCAGAGAAATTAGAAAAGGCATAATAATGGCCATAATAGACCTTGGGAAAAAACAGATTATAGCATAAGGCAGCTCTAGGTATCAGAGAAAATTAAACAATAGATTCAGGAAGTTGCTCAATAGTAAAACTACAATTTGTTTGCAAGTAGCAGTTTTATCACAAAGTGATGAATTTGTTAAGAAATCCACCTATTGTCATAGTTGAAATTTGTTTCTAGAATTTGATTGAGAAACGAGAGGAGGACTCATGGTTCAGGACCTCAGGTCTAATTGATTGTTTCAAAAGGATGTTTCCAACTTTGTTTTTTATGCTCTTAAATAATACCAATACCAAGCCACCAGATTATAAATAAAAAACACTCTCTTGGTGGACCACATCTTTAGTTGTTTTATTTTTGCTCTTAAAAAACACTCTCTTTTTTGTCATGTCGTGCCTGTGAGATGATGCAATTTTCTATAGCACATCTATTATCAAATAGACTCTGAGAATTTTGGTGAGTTGATCCTTTGTTGACAAGTTTATACTATGCAATCGATAAGTTGGTTAGTTGCCTGACCACAAGGATACACTAGAGAAATCAAAGAAATACATTGTTTTTATTGGCAATATTGGCTCTTAATCCTCTTCTGAGAAGAAAAAGAATTGGCAAGAGCCACATTACAAGGTTTGCCACTAACTACATTGCCTTGAAGCGTATCTTAGAGCAATAAATGCAACCCACGCTGTATGCAGTGGAGAAGTAGGCAACAAGTGCTTATGTGAAAGTTAACGCTGTTTGTAGACAGTAAAAAATGTAGCGGATCCTCAAAGGAGTGCCTAAACTGAAGCACGAAACAGCAATAGAGCTGAACACCAAGCAATCGAAAATGATAAAGATTGAAGCCAAATCAACAACCCAAAAGCAAAACAAAAAATTCAGAGTATTGCAAAAGAATCACCAAGGACACTAAGCCAACACCTAAAATCAGCCTAGGAAGAACTCGTTTGGCTGCTGGGTGGCGGCAAAAACGCCACCAGGCAATCAAACTAAATCCATTAGTGTTCAAATTTTTTCTGAAGGGCACTGGTGCCCCTGGTAAATTTTGGGTTTTCCCTTAGAGACATAAATGGCCCCATCTTAGATATCGGTGCAGGATGAGGGTATTTAGTATCTAAGCTCAGCTGTTTGTCCATCGTTGCTTTGAATCCTGCTGATGCAGTTTGTTCTAAGGATTTCAACCCTAGGAGTCTAACAACATGAGATTTGACCAATATATATGACTTTTATCATCTAGGGTTTGATATATAAGATATACAAAGAGATATACGAGACAACGCTACCAAAGAGAAGAGAAGAGCCTCCATCAAGTCAATCTCTCTTCTTCCTCAAGATCTCCATAGCTAATCTCCTCGTGTTCAACCAAAGGAGAGGCCCGTCATCAAGAAGAGAAGCGCCTATATCAAGTAAATTTTTTTTTCTTTCTCCTCAAGATTTACTAGGTACACTATCAAAGAGAGAGAAAGCACGACAGAAAGTAAAAGTTCCTCTTTTCTCCTCAAAATTTCCATGCCTACATAGGATCATCAACGAAGTAAAATACTCATTCCGAGTAGGTCTCCACTGAAACAATTCCCCATAACATCAATAAAGTATGTATCTTTGTTTTGATTGTAAGGATTTATTTTTTAATCAAGATTCAAGTAATTAAAGTTACAATTTTCTTGTATTTTCAAATTTTCAATATTCTCTACGAAAGACCTTCACTTTTCTTAATGAAAATTTTTGGAAATCAAACAAATATTCAAATATTGGTTGAAGTATGTGATTCATTTCGTGAAGATTTGGAGATAATGCAAAGTCGGTAATAGAAACATTTATGACATTTTTACATAGAGAAAAGATGCATATTTAGAATAATATTATGTCAGTAATGGGTATGAAAGTGTGTAAAAGATCATTGATACCCACTGGAAGTTGAAACTTCATAGGCTTCTTCATGTTGCATACGACTTGAATTGTAAGCAAGCTTAGAGAAGATATTAGACTTATTCTCATTTCAATTCTCATGATTTTCTTGTTAACCTTGCTTACTTTGTTCGTCTACACAATGATAGGATTCGCTAGGCAAAACTTTCATTGCTAACACGATGGCATAGATGGGGTTGTATTATAGAATGTAGCATATCCATGTCTTGAGGCGAGGTCAAGATTAAATGACCAGCTGGAGAGGTCCAACAGGATTGTTTGGCATAGCCAAGGCTATCTTGAAAAGAGATAGAAATCCGGTAATGGAGAATAATAGTCTTTTTTAGATTATTATCCATAACTTGTAATTTTTTTAATAGAACTATGACCTTTTCTATCCATAGACCCTTTTCAAATGCTAGTTGAGTCTCGACTTATGGTGGAAGAGTCATAGTGTGTGAAGAACAGAAAAAGATCCAAAGCTAGCAATTAAGTATTGAGCCTTACTCAGTGCCACCGATAATGAGTGTCTGTATTTGCACAATCAAAAAAGAGACATGGGCTGAAAAAGAAAAAAAATTCAAGTGTTCAGACTTTTTTAATTACATATATACTTGGAATTGAAGCAAACAAAGGGAAGAAGAGCCCAAAGAGACATATCATCTGGCTTGCATATTAGATATGGAATTGATGATGAGTGAACCATGCAGAAATGGCTAATTTATTGAAAGAGAAGTCTTGGATAGATATTTGTGAGTGTTTTGAACTTGAAGGACCAACTAGTGCTACCCAACAAAAAAAGAAGAGGTATGGTAGTTAATTTCTTATACTCTCAAATGTTAGTCATTTCATTGTTATTCCTGACTTTCAAGTATCTAATAGTTTTTTCCTAATTACAAATACTAATAAAATATCAAAACTGGACCGTAATTGCTATTAAGAAAGGAGATGGAAAGAAGATACTGGGAGAAGAGAAATCTGTGGAAGTTTTCAAGATCTAATAAATTTTATTTATTTCAGCTATCCATGGAATTTCAAATTTTCAATATAATTGCTAAAAAAAAGAGGGTGAAGATAGCGGAAGAGGCGGAGAAATTTGTGGAGAGTTATGAAGAAGATAAAGATGAGAAAAAAGGATGTCAAGATGATGGTAGCAATGATTGATCAGGGACTAATGATGGATTTTAAATTGGCTTGTTTCGTTGTTTATAGGAGGGGCTTATGAAATTGGTTTAGAAATTCAGCATCAATGAGGCTAATTATACATTGGCATTTAGGTTTTCTATGAAGAATTTGTGTTTTCATTTTGATTAATGGCATTGTGATCATTGGAGTTGTAGTTGCATTAATTACTTGTTTATTCATGCTTACATTTTTACAGGCTTTTAGCATTTCCCCTTGGTTATTGAAATGCTCTATGTTCAAGTGCTCTATGTTTTAAACTTGTCCCAAGTTTTGCAATATGTATTGTTGTATGCTTAATTACATAATAATTCCAAGGGGACAGTTTGTATGTTACAATAGATATGACAAGATATATATATATATATATATATATATATATATATATATATATATATAGAGAGAGAGAGAGAGAGAGAGAGAGAGAGTTGGACTACAAACTTTTTACTAAATCTAAAAAGTTAGATTTAACGGATCTCTCCTTATCTATTTGTCTTGAGATATGTGTTGGTAAAAATTTCAAAAGGTGAATAGTGAAAAGGGAATAAGTAATGGTGGATCACTAGTGAATGGAACTAATTTTTTACATCTAATGGAGAGTTTGTAGTCATTTAAATATATGTGTGTGTATGGAAATAAATAAATATATATATATATGGAAATTATTGCATGATATGTATCTGATTTGACTATCTTGCATTAAAATGCATGGCAACAGAAGAACAGAACACCAACAAGGAAGAAAGGTCAAGGCAGCAGTCTCAAAAATGAATCAAGCAAGCAATGTTGAAAATAATGCGTTATGAAACCCGTTATATTGCATTACGTAACCTAATGGAACCCCAACGTTACGTAACAATGGAAATAACTCAATGCACCATAACAATACATTTTTTTAATGTTATTTTACGTTATATTACGTAATGTTACATTCAATTACATTATGTCGTGTTATTTATAATTATATTTTTAGCAATTTCGATATTGTTGTTAATTATTATTTTGATTATTAGCAAATTATTTTAATTTTATTACTTGATTAGTTGTCGGCTTGTTTGATTATTTATGGAATTGCTAGCTTGTTAATTTGCGATTGTTTCCTTATTCGCTTGTAATTTCTCTCCAGTTGCCGAAATATCTTACTTGTTGATTCTATTGAATTTTTAGCTGAACTGAATCAACAATTACAAATAAGATAAATTAAACATTACAAAATATAAATTATAACAATGATAATAACTGGAATTGAAATAAAAAAGTGGACTACTGTTTTCTTGTTTAAATGATGACTGGAATTACAGTTGTCAACTTAATATAATTTATTAAGATAAATGTGAAAATTATTGTAAACTTAATAAAAATTAAAATATGTTATGATTATAAAATAGTTTTATATTCTTTTTTTTATTTTAAATTTATTTTTCATTTTGTAAAAATTATTTTATATAGTTTGTATTTTTTTTATTAAATAAATAGGAAATTGCATAATCTACATTATAGATTATGTTATATGCGACATAACCTAACAGAAACAAAACGTTACGTTACCGTTATCGCTATTTTAAACATTGGTTTCAAGTAACTAGCAGAAAAAGAAGAGTTATGGGCACGTATGTATATTGATGCCAAACGAGAAATGATATAACATATAGGAAATGAAGAGGACTCCAACTGTCCAGTATATTCTATACAAAGGGATGGATATTATTTCTATAAAGATACATACGGCTATACCGTCAAAGACATTTGACAAATTACGATCCCTCTGTGAACATTTGCTGGACTATTTGTTCGTGAATCCAGTATTTATGAGTTCAAATGTTAAACTTAAGGCCATAGTGTCAGCAGGTGTTTTCTGCATCAACCATAAGCAATCCCATTGCTCTAATTGCGCTGACCAAGCCCCAAACTGAACCTGGACAACAAGGTTTCTTCGGATATTAAGAATACTATTCAAGGGATTGTGTGCACAGTATTCAAGGGATTAGTAATTTTTGTGAGCCACAGCCTTACATAAAGGGAAATCATATCAACCAATGAGTTAAAAAGAGGTCAATGAAGGCTATTTAAAAAAAATAAAATTAAAAAAAATTAAAAAAAACCTGAGAATAAATTCAGTCGTGGAGAAACCACCAGAAATGAGCTGCAGCACATTATGTTTATCAGCTGCAGAAAATTGGGATGTTACAGATCTTACGAACATTAGAAAACCAAACAACATTTGCGAAGTTAGACACTTAAAAGTTTGTGAGATAGATCGTGTTTCACCACCAACTCCACCCCAACCAGGACACTCATTCTCATCTAAGTTGGTGATTTGCAACCATAGTATTTAATTCTTTTAGTGTAAACCATTAGTGTTGTGATTGAGAACACAGACGGTAATTAACGATAATGGTACCAGAATCCATTGCTTAGAAAAATCGAAGAACACATCAGGAGATATTTAAAGTGTTTAAGCAGCACAGCCTTGTCCTCAAGGACTTCAAAGCAACTGCAAATTGATATGAAAAATGACTTAATTTGAACTTACAGTCACTGGAGCTCAAGGTTTTACCACTTGGGAGTAAAACTAAAAAACCCACAGCCAGATAATATTGTTTGCCTTGTGAAGGATTACTAGCATGTCTATTTTTTATTGGACTAACACAAAACAAATTATTATTAATTAATAGAACACCTAGCCAGAGAATCACCCATGTAAAGCAAGCATTTCATAGCCAAGACGCCCCATTTAAGAAACCAATAGTTAAAGGTGATTATATCAGGGTTCATTCATCAATCTTGTGGGGTGTTAACAAAGATTGAAAAAACAAAACAAAACAAAACAAAACAAAAAACGATGGTAGTATCATGTCTATATATGATGGGAATTCATTCATGGATATGTAAATCAGTCTAGACTCTAAAGTGAGTACTTGTCCATTTGAAATTACTACACAATTTCCTTGTCTAAGAGGAGAGAAGAAACCAAATGTGAATACTAAAACGAGGTAATGATTAGCTTTAATCTATATTTTGTTTTTATAGTTCCATAACCAGAAATCCATTACTGTGGCTGATTTTGGGACTTGCCAACAAAGCCATTCCAGAACATCCACATCTTATTTCTAATATAAGGAACCTTCCATATCCAGTAGAAAACCAGTGCCTCTATTTCTGAACAGAAGAGAAACATAGAGCATGAGAAGACATTGGTCAGGGGAGTCATATAATATTTAGACTTTAAAGACTCATAATTTTGTAAGCTTTCTTACAACTTCTAAGTTAATATCCTCTTCAGTATGATTCTAGATTTTTACATTATAAGCTTTGAATAGAGCATGGTGTTCATTCCATGCAGATTACATGTCTCATCCATTTGCAAGGATAGGAAATTATAAGTATCTGCACAAGAGATTTATTAGAATTACATAAAGTACCAGTCACTGACCCTAGCAATGAAATATTCAGCCTACAAACTCAACCCTAAGTTAAAGGTCTTGATGGTTGTAAATAGTTTGATCCAAATGACCCATTTGATTGAGGACAGGTCTGACTCTGTGAACCGTCTAACCAGGACCAACCTGAATATATATCAGATTACTATACTACATAACAAGCTGATGTATATCAAAAGTATCTTATCAGATTTTATGAACCCGAAATGCGATAGACAGTGTGATACCGTATAATATCCGTCTGATGTTGCTGACTTTACCAATATAATACGCTTGATATTGTCAATTCCAATACCATAAATCATATATATTGTTCTTAAATTTTAAACTATGCTACATAATCATATATCTGTTGTCTCAATGGTTAGTGCATGCTATGCAAAATTTCACTTGGTTCTGGTAATATTAGTGATCTCAGAAACTGTTTTTGCTTTAAAACTTGAGAGTTAAAAACCTCTTGCTTTCAATTCTCAAAAATCTGTGAGTAATACACTTTATAGGTGACTATTGGTGGCAGATTCAATTATTCCTAGGTAACATTTAATTTTTTTATATAAATACTTAAATTTATATTTTATGCGAACTTAAGCGGTAACCAAGTTGATGAATCCTGATTCGAACCTGGTCAGTTTGAACGAGTTATAGGGTTGGCATTGGGTTAACCAGAAATGGACATGTTTACTTCAGGTAGGCATGTAGGCATGCAGTATGACCCTAAGAAATGTTCGGGTTTGAATCAGAGTCATGGGCTGAGTCAATTTCTCATTTGACCCACAACTGCTCAACCCAATGACGGCCCTGTCTTGAACATTGGCCTTGCCACTTCACCTAATAAATCAATCTAGTCCCGCACAAATCATACAGACATCCAAGCCACAAAATTCATTTCCAGTTCACACTATGAAGGGAAGTTCAGCAATGAGTCTACCAGAGTACAGTTTTCCACCTTATCTGAGCACATTACTGGCTCCTGCAATTCCTAACCACTAGCATTATATCACTGAAGATGTAACAAATCCTAAAATGACCAATACAGAGCAACAATCATGGTGTTCAAATTTTGAAAGATCCCAAAGCGTATCATATTCCTAAGAAAAAAAGTATAAATAATAACTTCCAAAGTGGAGAGGTCCCTGTAGCTAACCAATAGTGCAGTATGAAATGTACAATGGTGTGTATCTTTCTCCTAATCATCTCACTGGAACCAACAAACAGACAACTCACAAAAGTCTAGAATCACTTCATGGGGTATCGTCGCCTGTTCCTACCTAAAGCACTGCATAGCTGCATTAGTTTGACACCACATTTTAAATATCGACAGATACTGATATATCATGATGGATTTTGAGGTACCTGATAAACGAGATATTGTATAATATTAATCTGTGTTGCTTATATTTCCAATACCATTGATGCCTGATATTGTCGATTTGATATTATAAATGATCGGCCGATTGATACCTTTTCCAATCTTGATTTCACATGCAGACATCAATTTTTTTTCCACCAAAGTTATGTTTTAAGGATTGCAATAGCAGAATGACACCCGAATGGATATTAAGAAATATTGCCCTCTCCACATATAACGTCCCTGTAAAATTTCCTGAATGGATCATAAGAAATACTTCTCCAGAAGTCCAAGCATCCTCCAACTTTCTCAGTTTCATAAATTATAATTGACTCACGAGCCTAATGACCTTCTCTAAACAATCAAGGAGCAAACTTAACAATTGTCCCCTCTCCCATGTCTCCCAGAGATAAAAAAAAATGGAAACGGAAAGCAGATCAAGGCCGACAATTGCAATATGGAAGTGAGCTTTTCCTCATTGCATGTACATAATCCCCCTAAATTGTTAGATTAATTTCATATTGAACTCCTACCATAGACCACCAATTTTAATCTGCTTAGGGTTTGCAGATCCTAATGAAGTGATGCAACATAAGAAGATGCACAAATAATAAAAAAAAATAAATGGAAATTTGCTATTTGCAGTGACCATTTAAGCCACACTCCACAAGGTCTGTAGAGCACATTCAAATATAGTTATACTGCAGAATGAGCTAAATAACAGTAAAACTAAGTGCATATATTCATAAGTTCATATGAATATAAAAATAATATTAATAGTAATAATCATGTTCAGTTTAAGAGAAAATAGAGTACATCCATAAAAAGATATAAATACAAACTTACTGTTTCTTTAGCGCAACATATGAGTTCAACTCTTTAATCTGCAAAAGGAAATTGTTACAGTCAAGTTACCACTATATGTGAAAATAGGTGGATATAATGCACATATATTTGCTTATATAGAGATTTAAGAAATCAAAAGGCAAAATAGCACCATCAACTGCTTTTTGTCGCTAAGCATTCTGCTGGTGTCAGCACTATTTCTGCGTTCCTCTTCTTTTACCACTCTATCAAAGTCTTTGATGAGTCTTCAGAAACACAAAATATACATAGTTTGATCAGCATTTTCTAGTTAGAAAGCAAATTCTAGTTTTGAGTAAAAGAAAATTTACTATGATTATACGAAAGATGTTCAAACAAACAAAGGAAACTTGGTCAGTAAGCACCTCTTGCATTCTCGCATTTTATCCGTAAGTTCTTCCAACTGCCTACTCCTTCGACTAGAATCTTTGATTTTTTCCAATTTCTGAAAGCCATTTCTACAGCAATGACAAGAATTAACATATTGTTGCCAAAAAAAAAAAAAAAGACTAAGCAACATTTACTATCTTATATGGTTATTCATGTAAAAATTCAAATCGTGATTATGTCTGAGATGATAAGTCAAACTAAACCTAAATGATATTAGAAAAGGATTTCATAGAGAGATTAAAGTGACCATTTTGTACAACAACGACGGAATGGACAATAACGATAAAAATTAAACCTCATTTATAAATCTTTGGGGTTGGTTACATGAGTTCTTTTTCCCCATTCAACTATGACGAGCGGTATATCCTTTATTATTTACAATATACTTTCTAACCACTTCAGTCTATGTTTAGGTCTATCTTATTTGTCCTGAGATAAAATATTTTGTACTTAATAAAAGTTTTCATAAACCTAGATTTTCATTATGAAGTCTATAACAATCAAAATTCCTGGATTGTCATAATGCTTTTTGTTAGGATTTGCAATCCTAACCACATTTGCCAAAACGTGTCAAAAAATGTAGAATTGCACAGACTATGTACAAGATTGGAAGTTAACCATCGATGGCATTCTATCATCAATGACTAACCATTTATTACACATGCCAGCCACTATTAGGAGTTTTGGTTGAGCATATCCTTCGCTATAGGGGTTTGGAACGACCATCGGTGGCAAATCACCCATCGATAGCAACTTGTTCCACCCTTGATGGCAACTTGTTCCACCATCAATGGCGGCTTGTTCCACCATCAGACGTAAATATGCTTCAGTTTTCTAGGATTTTTGGACATGAATTTTTGGGCTATTCTTATTGGAGACCAATTGCTTTTGGCCCTTGGATCTAAGATTGATGCACAAGATTAAAAAGGAAGATTTATGATTTATTTGGAGAGAGGAAAAACCCTATATACAGGCTATCTTCTTCAAGATTAGAATAATCTCAAGACAACTTAAACTATCAAAGAAAAAGGAGATTTTTGAAAAATGAAGCTTGAGAAAATCATGGTGTTGTCATTAACATTTGGAGATTAACCTTCATTTACATCTCCAATATTCAGATGGGAGTTTGTTCTGCATATTCGGTAATTCAATCTCATATGTACTTCTTTTACTTTATCTCTAGATATGTATTTGCATAAGAGGTGTCATTATAGAGTTTGTGATAGTTTGAGGGTTGGGATTCTTTTGTAATTGTCCAGAGATCATGGTTATTGTGAGATGAACTTTTGTACATAGTGCAATTCATTCTTCCGTGGTTTTTCACCCTTTTGGGTTATCCATGAAAAAATCTCTGTGTTTATATGTTTGCTTATTTGAAAAAAAATTTTACTGTGTTTTGGTTGATTTGGTTGATTGATTGGTTAATTATTTCTTCTATCTATCAAACTACAATACATCCACATTTACACTTTCCTCATATGTTAGACCACATTATTACACAAAGATGAATCCAAAATCAATAGCTAGTCTTCTCATGGACTATTTTCATCTCAGGATGACAATTTCTCATTTCTCCGGTACTTTCAGAATTTCAACAGATATGTCACGAGATTATACCTATTTATATCCACAATTTTTTTACACTACAACAACAACTAAGCCTTTTATCCCAAGTATTTGGGGTTGGCTACATGCACCAAAAAAAGAATCAAGCAAGATCGATCACTTTGATATTCCTTTTCTATTCATTTCTATCAAGTAATATCTCCTTATTTAAACCTCTAGACTTCATATCTTTGCGTATCACCTCCATTCATATTTTTTTCGGTCTTCCCTTCATTCTTTTAACTTGTCCTATATTGATAAACTCTCCTCTTCGAACTAGTGCATTTGTAGGCCTACGTTGATCATGACCAAACCATCGTAAGCGATTTTCTCGCACATCCACAATTTTTTTACACTAAAAAACTAAAATGGTGCCATCAAAATGTCACTATCAGTTGATTTACATTGATTAAATTTCACCATTATTTGCTAAATAGAGTTGGGAAGGAATTGCTAATGTTCTTTTCAGAGTCCTGAACTCTTTCAACATAAAAATTAATATGAAAATTGGAGTCTTCTTCTTCTTATGAAGATGACGCAAATTTCCAATCAGATATATTGGTCATAATTTCATCTCTTAAGTAAAGCACTAAATAATCAAAAGTTCAGGAGACAGATATTTTAAGTTACTGATTCTATAGATTTTATCACACAAAGCAGTTCAGTTTATTCATAGAGAAAATTTTTAATAGCTTAAAAGTAGAATACACTTATGAGATTAAAAACGATAACTTTTTCAGTCCAAAAGCAATGCTTCTCAAAAATATTCACACGTACAACACAAAATAAGAAGTCCTAGCACTCTTTGATTATATGAAACTAAAAGCTCACAGAGTTAATTCTAAAAGTTAGCTAAACTTCTGATAAATTGAAAAAGAAAATTAAAAAACAAAATTAAAAACTAAACAATCATAAGAAAAAACCCATCCTTAAATTTGAAATTGTAGCTTCTCAACAAAAGCCTAAATTTTAACTCCAATCAATAAAAAATGAATTTTTAGAAATTTTCTAACTATTCTTTCCTGAGTCTACAAGTCCAAAAATTAACTTAAAACCCAAAAACAAAAAAAATCACCTCTAACTAAAAGTTTAGCTTGCTCATATCAAAAGGTCTAAAACTCTCTTGTGTAGAAGATTTTAAAAAAAAAATTAAAAACTATAACAATCATAAAAAATCCATTCTTAAATTTTTGAAATTGTAGCTTCACATCAAAAGGCAAAAGGCCTAAACTTTGAGATGTGGATTTGCTTCAGATTTTTAGGATTTTCGGATTTAGATTTTTGGGCTATTCTTATTGGAGAGCAATTGCTTTTGGCCCTTGGATCTAAAGATTGATGCACAAGTTAAAAAAGAAGGATTAAGGATTTATTTGTAGAGAGGAAAAACCCTATAAAGGTCATTTTCTTCAAAGTAAAAAATAATCTCAAGACAACTTAAACTATCAAAGAAAAAGGATATTTTTGAAAATGAAGCTTGAGAAGATCGTGATATTGTCATTGATATTTGGAGATTAATGTTCATCTACATCTCCAATACTCAAACGAGAGTTTGTTCTGCATATTCAGTAATTTGTACTCATCTAAAGTTTTCTTTCACTTTATCTCTAGATATATATTTGTAAAGAGTTGTCATATAGAGTTTGTCATAGTTTGAGAGTTGGGATTCTTCTGCAGTTGTCTAGCAGTTAAATTGGATATTGAGCTATTTAGCAATTGTGGTTATTATGAGATGAACTTTTGTAATTGACATTGATTATAGTACAATTCGTTCTCCCGTAGATTTTCGCCATTTAGGGCTTTCCACGTAAACATATATGTGTTTATATGTGTTGCTTATTTGAGATTTTTTTTTACTGTGTTTTAGTTAATTGATTGTTAATTATTTCTTATATCTATCAAATTACAATGCTTCCGCATTTTCACTTTCCTCATATGCTAGACCACATTATCACATAGAGATAAATCCAAAATTGATAGCTAGTCTTCTCATGGACTATTTTCATCTCAGGATAATTTCTCATTTCTCCGGTGCTTCTAGAATTGCAACAGAAATGCCAAGAGATTATTCCTGTTTATGGAAATAACCAGAATGTTCTTTTTACACCAAAAGAAAAAAACCAAATGGTGCCCTCATTATGTCACTGTCAGTTGATTTACATTGATTAAATTTCACCATGGTTTCCTGAACAGAGTTGGGAAGGAATTGCTAATGTTCATTTCTGAGTCCCAAACTGTTTAAACATAAAAATTAGTCAATGAAAATTGGATTCTTCTTCTTATGAAGATAACGTAATTTCCCAATGAGATATGTTGACCATAATCATGTCTCTGAATTAAAATACTAAATAATCAAAAGTTCAGGAGACAGATATTTTAAGTAAGATACTGATTCTATAGATGTTATCCCACACAGTTCAGTTTATTCATAGAGAAAATTTTAACAAGATTAAAAGTAAAATACACTTCTCATATTAAAAACGATAACTTTTTCAGACCAGAAGCAATGCTTCTCAAAAATATTCACAATAAGAAGTCCCTAGCACTCTATTGGTTATACGAAACTAAAAGCTCGTGGAGTTAATTCTAAACGTAGCCAAACTTCTGATAAATTGAAAAAGAAAACCAAAAAAACAACAACAACAACTAAGCCTTTTATCCCAAGTATTTGGGGTAGGCTATATGAACAAAAAGAAAAAATCACGCCGAATCGATCACTTTAATATTCCTTCTCCATTTATTTCTATCAAGTAATATCTCCTTATTTAAACCTCTATATTCCATATCTTTGCGTATCACCTCCATCCATATTTTCTTCGATCTTCCTTTCGTTTTTTTTAACTTGTCCTACATTGATAAACTCCCCTCTTCGAATTGGTACACTTGTAAACCTACGTTGCACATGATCAAACCATCGTAAGCAATTTTCTCGCATTTTCTCATCGATGAAAGCTACACCTATTTTACCACAAATATCTTCATTTCTCACTTTATCTCTCCTAATATTGCCACACATCCAACAGAGCATGCACGTCTCTGCTACACTTATTTTCTGTGAATGATGTTTTTTTATAGCCCAACATTCCGTATCATATAATAAAGCTAGCCTAATAGCATTGCTATAAAATTTTCCTTTCAATCTTAACGGAATGGTACGGTCGCATAAAACTCTCGTTACCCTCCTCCATTTCAACCAGCCAGTTTGTATCATATGGTTAACATCATTGTCGATCTCTTCATCATTCTGAATAATAGAACCCATATCTAAACTGACTGCTCATTTGTATCTCTTACCTATCCAATTTTACAGTATTTAGTTTATGGTCCGTCATTTATTAAATTTACACTCCATATACTCTGTTTTAAACCTACTCAGTTTAAAACCTCTAGATTCTAATATATACTTCCATAACTCTAATTTGGCATTTACTCATACTCTTGTCTTATCAACTAAGACAACATTATCAGCAAATAGTATACTCCAAGGTATCTCATCCTAAATAGGTTTAGTAAGCTCATCTATCACTATAGCAAATAAGAATGGGCTCAATGCAGATCCTTAATGCAATCCAATTATGATAGAAAAATTACTTATTAAACCACCATATGTTCTGACATTGGCAACGACTCCATTATACATGTCCTTAATTATATCGATATACTTGATGGAAACTCTTTTCTTCATCAGTGTCCACCAAATTATCTCTCTTGGAACCTTATCATAGGTTTTCTATAAGTCAATAAATACCATATGTAAATCTCTATTTCTCTCTCAGAATCGCTCTATAAATTGACGAAGTAAATGAATAGTTTCTGTCGTCGATCGTCCCAGCATAAATCCAAAATGGTTCTCTGATATTTTAACAGTTTGTCGCAATCTATGTTCAATTACTCTTTCCCAAAGTTTTATAGTGACACATGAGTTTTATTTTCCGATAATTAGAACAACTCTGAATGTCACCCTTATTATTATACAAAGGTATTAGGGTACTCTTCCTCCATTCATTTGGCATTTTTTTAGTTTGTCAAATCTTGTTAAAAAGATTTGTTAGCCACCTCACACCAATCCCTCCTAAGTATCTACATACCTCTATAGGAATATCATCTGGACCAACAGTTTTTCTTACTTTAATCCTCTTCAAAGCCTCTTTTACTTCAGACTCTTTAATTCTGCACATAAAACTACGATTCATATCCTCACATTAAATAGTAAGATTTCCCAAATCTTGAGTAAAATTACCATTATATGATCTATCAAAATAATTTTTCCATCTTTTTTTAGTCTCTTCGTCTCGAACTAGAATCGTTTGATCCTCATCTTTAATACACTTTACAGTATATAAGTCTTTAGATTTTCTCTCTTATTCGAGCAATTCTATATATATCCTTTTTTACCTCTTTATTATCCAACTTCCCGTATACTTATTTATATAATTTAGTTTTTGTATCCCGAATAACTTTCTCAGCCTCATTTCCTAGTTTATACTTCTAAAAACTTATTCCATTATTATTATTATTATTATTATTATTATTATTATTATTCAAATCTCTATAAAGATCCCGCATGATCTTAATAGTATTTTTTACATTTTCATTCCACCATAATCTATCCTTACATAATGGAGCACCGCCTCTCGACTAACTGAATATATCTTTAACTATCATTTTAATGCAGCTAGCCATTTTATTCCATTTTATATTAGAATCATCATAGTCCCTCCATTTTGCTTCTTTTACTACTTTATCTACAAAAACTTTTTGACTACCTTCTAATCGCCATCACTTAAGTTTAGGATCTAATTTATACTTAATCTTTCTAAGTTTCTGTCTAATTTGAATATCTAAAACTAAGAGTCTATATTAGATAACTACACTCTCACCTGGCACTACTTTACAATCAATACAACTAACTCTATCTACCCTCCTACTTAAAAAGAAATCTATTTAGCTTGCATTCGATCCACTTTTAAAAATAACTAAGTGAAAAACTCTCTTTTTAAACCAAGTATTCGCTAAAATTAAATCATAAGATAAAACAAAATCTAAAATTGAGTTACCTGCTTCATTTCTTTCTCCAAAATTAAATCCTATATGTACATTATCAAACCCATTACGACTAATTCCTACATGCCCATTAAAATCACCACCAATAAATAGTTTTTCTCTAGCGGATATTCTTTATACTATCTTATCTAGATCCTTCCAAAATTGATATTTACTGAATTCATCAAGTCTTACTTGTGGCACATAGGCACCAATGATATTAAAAACCTTTTCATCTAAAATAAATTTAACTAATAAAATTCTATCACCCTTCCTCCTAACCTTCACTACATCCCCAAGTAATTACTTATCTATAATCACACCAACCCCATTATGATTTATATCTCTACCCGTATACCAAAGTTTATAACCCCAAAACTCTATAACTTTAACTTTCTCACCTACCAACTTAGTCTCCTGCACGCACAAAATATTAACTCTCATTCTAATTATAGTATCAACTAACTCTACTAATCTACCTATAAGCGAACCTATATTTCATGATACCAACCGAAATTTATATTTATGAGCTAAGTTCTTTACCCCCACCAGCTCATTAAGATGTGAGAACCCTTTTATATTTGACATCACATCCGGGCGCCGACGTGGCGCGTCGCTTCTGGACGACAAGCTAACAACCCTCATACATTTTTTACTACATCCGAGCTCCGATGTAGCGCGTCGTTTAGTAGGGAACGCCCCAAAGAAATTTATATTTTGGCTCATGTTATAATATGTGGCAATATTTTACGTTGGCTGTTACTATCCTACTATAACCCTCTTTTATTCTGGTTTGGGACAGGCGGTGCATAGCACTGGCGGAGTTAAAAAGAAAACCAAAAAAACAAAAATAAAAAATAAATAATAATTAAAAATAATCCATTCTTCAATTTGAAATTGTAGCTTCTCTTCAAAAGGCCTAAACTTTAACTCCAATAATTAAAGAATGAATTTTTAAAAATTTTCTAACTATTCTTTCTTGATTCTACAAGTCCAAAAAATAACTTAAAACACAAAAAAATAAATTTATCACCCCTAACTAAAAGTTTAGCTTGCTCATAATAAAAGGTCTAAAAATTAAACTCCTACATAGTTGATCTAGCTCCTTTCTGACAGCATAAATTAAAAAACAAAAATATAAAGAAATAAAAATTTTAGCCCAAAATCAAAGACATTGTCAAATTCGTCAAAAAACTTACGACAAAGCTCGAAAGAGATCACTGATCTGGCCGTCGATCTCGGCCAGCTCCTCGCTAATCGACGACAAATCCATCTAACGACTCAAACTCTAAATCCTCAAATGCTGGCTAAATCCGACTGCAAGTAATATGAAGAATTCGCTGAATGCTGCAGCTGCTTAAATCCACAACCAGCCGATGAAATCGGAGCTCAGACAGCTGGAACGAAACGGATCCGGCTGCTCAGAGCAACGCATTATCAACCCGAAACCCGGTACGGTAAACGGATCATTGGGAAGGAGAAAAAAGATCCGGTAAAGGGACTCCTACTAGTGCCGGATCCTGATCCGGATCAAGATCCTAATCGGAAATGCGAGAGAGAGAGACAGATTTCTTGGGGTTTGGCTTTCTTCGCTCTCAATCTGTCTCTGGGTTTCGCAGATCTCGTTTTGGGGAACTTCTAACGGGGCATAACTTTTTTCCTAGCCCAGATTTCCGGGAACTTCCAAAGGGGCACAACTTTTTTTTTTTCCTAGTGAGCCCAGATTTTACAGTGAGCCCACTTTACTAAAACTTTTAGTAAAGGAAAGAATTTTTTAGTGAGCACAATTGGTATTTCGAAAATACCCTTGAACTCATCTCCCTCTTCTCTCCTCATTTCTCCTCCAACCGCCCTAACCCAAAATCCTACCTTCCTCTTTCCTCTTTCCTCCACTTCTCCTCATCCTCTCTATCATTTTTTCTACCTCTTTCTCCTTCCAAATCTCCTCTCTCTCTCATTCTCGCCGCCACCGTCGACCCCCCCGCCGCCACCGCCGACCCCGTCGCCGCTGCCGGTGTTCTCCCGCCGTCGCTGCCGATGTTCTCCTGCTGCCACTGTCGGTGTTCTCTTGCCGCCGCCGCCGACTTCCCTCCATTAGTAGGTAAGTTTTCTTAATTTAGTAATATTTATTTTAAAATTTAAATTTTTTATTTTTGAATCAAACAACTCTTCATTGTGATTTTGTTGGTATGGAGAGGAGGAAGAGTGAAGGAGCTAGCAAAATTGGTTCTAGTATTATTTTGTTAATTTTGATTTTTAATATTTAGATTATAATTATGAAGAAAATTTAATATTGTAATCGTAGTTGTAAAATATGCGAAAATTTAGTTATTTTTCTAATTAGGGACGTTAATATTAAAATTTATTAGTTAATTTAGAAGTTTGATGGTATTGTCCTAATAGTTGATTAAGTAGCAAAAGACGGTTTCAGTATCTTTAAACTTTAATATTACACTATCTTGCAGCAAAAACAATGATTAGGAAAAATATGATATTTGTAATAAATTATACTTTGTTACTACTTACTTACACATAGAAAAGTTACTGTTTTAATAAAAAAAATATATATGAATGAAAATATCTTTGTATTGCATAGATGAATCAGGCAGAATCTTCTCGTGTTTGACCAACTACCTCGTTAAGGAGGAAGAAGGCAGCATCTCGACCACAAATCCAACGCCCGATATGAGAGAGAGAGAGAAATCGAAGTTACTGTAGATACTGAATTAAATGTAGAAACTCCTAATTTGATCAGATATGATAGTGCAAGATTAGAGGAAGGGAATACTGATGCAGGAGGCTCTCAAGATGATCTTCAAGAGTCAAATTATCGAGGTCAGTTGATTTATCAGTATTTAAGAGTTTCAAGACGCACGTTGCTTTCTTCGTATTAAAAAATGAGGTAATTATTTCCCAAAAAAACGATAAACCATTTATTGTGTATGTGCATGTGTTATGACTATATTATATATACAGGAACGAGATCCACTGCGTTGTATTAGTTACTGGAGAAAAATAAGTGCATGGTCATTGACGACATCACTTGCGAAGATCAAAGTCGTGATCGGTGGTTGCATCAATCAGAACAACCACCAGAAGAACAAGCAGAGGAACAAGCACTAGAACAAGCCACTCCTGAAGCACCGGATATAGCGGTAATGACTCGAACTCGAAGCAGACGTCACCCCCCCCAGGAAGACACGAAGACAGTGATTATGTTATATTCTAAGTGCATTGATATGGATATTGTAAAAAATTTGAAGCGACAAGTGATAATTTTCTTTTTTAAACAATTTGCTTATTTGATGAATATTTGCTCTTTCTTTGTGGTGAATCCTAATATTTGATGTTTGTTTGTCAAATATTTGCTCTTTGTTTGTACGGGAGCTTATTTGGTTTATATGTATGTGTTGCAACCAAGTGACTGTTATTTTTTTTGGTTGAAGTGTTTATTTTGGTGGAAGTGACTAAACATATTTTTTGTATCAGTGTATCAGCGGTTGTATCTTTGTGTCAGTGTTGTCTTCACTATATCAGTGTATCATTATTCTCGGGGACCTTAGCTTCTCTGTTTTCTTTCTTCACTATATTTTTGTTGTATTTATGTGTTTTAAATTGCTCGTTTTTGTCCTTAAAGTGATGTGAATGTATGTTCACTAATGAAAAATCAGTTTATTTCGTATCCTAACTGTGTATCAGGTGTCCGGACTGCAGTTCGGACAGTGGTTTCCGGTCCACGTTGTCAGTCAGGATAGCGGGAGAATGAAGAAGGGCAAAATGGAATATTTTTTTAGAGGGCAAACTTGATATATATAGGAAGTTTTAACTGGGCTCACTAGGAAAAAAATTGTGCCCCTTTAGAAGTTCCCTAGATTTCCTAGTAAGCTCACTTTGATTTTAGTAAAGGGAAAAATTTCTTAGTGAGTATAATTTTATTCTAAAAATACCCTTGAGCTTTCTCTTCCCTCTCCCCCCCCCCCACTGTTTTTCTAGTGAGCCCAGATTTTCTTATCTCCCTCTTTTCTCCTCATTTCTTCTCCCACCGCCCTAACCCAAAATCCAATATTTCTCTTTCCTCTTACCCTCCCACTTCCCCTCATTCTCTCTATCATTTTCTTCTCCTTCCAAATCTCCTCTCTCTCCCATTCGTACACCCGACGCTGCCGCCGAACCCTCCGCCGCTGACGTCGACCCCGCCGCTGTTTTCGGTATTCTCCCGTCGCCGCTGCCGATGTTCTCCCACCGCCGCCACCGACTTCCGTCCATTAGTAGGTGAGTTTTCCTAATTTAGCAATATTTATTTTAAATTTAAATTTTTTTATTTTTTGATCAAACAACTCTTCATTATGATTTTGTTGGGATGGAGATGAGGAAGAGTGAAGGAGCTAGCAAAATTGGTTCTAGCATTATTTTGTTAATTTTGATTTTTAATATTTAGATTATAATTATGAAGAAAATATAATATTGTAATCGTAGTTGTAAAATATGCGAAAATTTACTTATTTTTCTAATTATGGACGTTAATATTAAAATTTATTAGTTAATTTAGAAGTTTAATGGTATTGTCCTAATGGTTCATTAAGTAACAAAATACGGTTTCAGTGTCTTTAAACTTTAATATTACACTATCTTGCAGCAAAAAAATAAATAGAGAAAATATGAAATTTATAGTAAATTATACTTTGTTACTACTTACTTACACATAAAAAATTTACTGTTTTGATAAAAAATATTTATGAATGAAATATCTTTGTATTGTATAGATGGATCCGACAGAATCTTCTCGCGTTCGACCAACTGCCTCGTTAAGAAAGAAGAAAGCAGCATCTCGACCACAAATCCAACGCCCGATACGAGAGAGAGAGAAATCGAAGTTACCGTAGATACTGAATTAAATGTAGAAACTCCTAATTTGATCAGATATGATAGTGCAAGACCAGAAGAAGGGAATACTGATGCAGGAGGCTCTCAAAATGATCTTCATGAGTCAAATTACCAAGGTTCAGTTGATTTATCAGTACTGAAGAGTTTCAAGACGCACGTTGCTTTCTTCGTTTTAAAAAATGAGGTAATTATTTCCCGTTAAAAACCATAAACCAATTATTGTGTGTGTGCATATGTTATGACTATAGTATATATACAGGAACGAAATTCACTTCGATGTATTAGTCACTGGAGAAAAATAAATGCATGGTCATTGTCGACACCTGAGCCAAACACCCAATTCATGGAATTAGTACGTGGGTCTTCATTATATCAATTGGTCAAATGCTCCTACCAGTACATTAGCGCTATTGAGGTTAGCGCATTTGTCGAAAGATGGCATCATGAAACAAACATATTTCATATGCCAATTGGTGAGATGACGATCACGTTGGATGATATTTCTTGCTTGCTTGACTTACCTGTGGTTGGAAAATCTGTCTGCCAACAAAAATCAGCAGCTTCACGTGAAGCTGCTGATACAATTACTCATTCCTTGGGCGTCAGTTATTTTGCAGCGTGGAATGAGCTTAATACGAAAAGCGGTGCATCGGTTCGACTGGATTGGTTAAGAGAAAAATTTTGCGGAATTTTGGATACCAACACCGAACATAGGATTCGGTATGTTGCAAGAGCTTATTTACTGTATCTTCTTGGTTGCACGCTTTTCGCGGACAAGAGCTGTACGAGAGTTTCCATTGATTACTTACCATTGCTTCATGATCTCGAAGATGTTCATACGTTTGCATGGGGTGCTGGTGCTCTTGCATGGTTATATAGGCAGGTTGGGCTTGCTTCCCGAGCTAATGTTATTCAGATTGCTGGGTATCTGACACTACTACAGGCTTGAATTTTCTCTCATTTTCCAAGTTTTATGCCGGTCTCGAACCGATCTTTTACCGACGGTGAACCACTTGCTTGTCACTGGTTGAGCAGACGGGATCACAATATCTCCCAATCACATATGCAGTCTACTCGGTCAAGGCTAGATAAACTCACAGGCAACCAGGTAACATTTTTTCCTTTTTATATACTTATTTAGTTTGCAAGTTATATATTGGTAACTAATGTACTTCTTTGTCCTTAACGAACATGCAGGTAGATTGAGATCCATATCGAAATTATAGAGAAATATATCCATTCAGAGAAATTACATTTTTTATGGGTACGTTGAAGATTTTCAGTGTGATTGAGCCTTACCATCCGGTGCGTGTACTAAGGCAGTTTGGTCGTAAATAGTACGTTCCGCCTCCACCATTCTCAGCGTTACGTGAAGCACGGGGTATAACAATCAATAGCTACATGGTAAATTACACTCACATTGAGGAGATGTGGAGAAATTGACTAGATCACGTATTGTATCAAGAGCACCGTGGGTCTATTGCTGACTACCCATCTGATTGCACGTCAGATTATATTTTTTAGTTCTCTTAAGTTTCACAGCACTTTTTTAGAGTAACACCAGATGAACCCCAAGCAGAGAAAGGAAGTCAGTCAACCCGGCCAGATGTCGTTGATGAGGTAATCACCATATATGTTTTTTATTTTATGTCCCATATGGTATCAAGTTTATCTGATACTTATTTTTTTTCCTTTATTAATATTACAGAGATATACATGGATAGAAGTAATAATCGATCCATTACTTGCGCAAGGGGAGAAGGCATTCAAAAAGCGACATGGGATGTTATTTAGTACACTTGCGAAGATTAAAACCATGCTAACTGGTTGCACTCAGCCAGAAAAAGCACCAGAAAAGCAAGCAGAGGAACAAAGATAAGATCAATCCACTCCTAATGCACCCGATACGGCGTTTATGTCTCGAACCAGAAGCAGACGTCAACCCCCGAGGAAGACAAGGAGACAGTGATTAGATTATACTAGTTGTGTATTGATATGGATGATGTAAGGAACTTTAAGTGGCCGGTGTAATTGTTTTATTCAAACATTTCGAAGAATTTGCAGAATATATGGTTTTTGTTTGTAATGAACCCTATTGGTTGCTTTTTGTTCGATGAATATATACACTATATTTGTATCATTGTATCATTATATCGGTGTATAAGGAGTATTATTGTATTTGTGTATCTGGAGTATCATTGTATCGGTATATCAGTATATCATTGTATCGCTGTATCGATGTATCAGTGTATCATTGTATCGGTGTATCGATGTATCAGTATATCATTATATCGGTATATCGGTGTAGCAGTGTATCATTGTATCGGCGTATCGATGATTCAGTTTATCCATATATCATTGTATCAGCGTATCAGTGTATCATTGTATCGGTGTATCGATGTATCAGTGTATCATTGTATCGGTGTATTGGTATAGCAGTGTATCATTGTATCGGCGTATCGATGATTCAGTTTATCCATATATCATTGTATCGGTGTATTAGTGTATAATTATATCGGTGTACCAGTGTGTCGGTGAGTCATTGTATCTTTTTCCTTCCTTCACTATATTTTGTAATAATGTACAATTAGTTATTAATATAAGTCCTTAAAGTGACGTTAAATTGAGTAAACTAATGATATATCAGTTTATTACATAAATAGAGTGGGTGAGGCAGCGGCGGAGTAGCAGATCGGGTCAAGCCCCTGTCCGGACTGTCAGTTCGAATATGGGGGCCCTGTTCGGACTGACAGTCCGAACGGGACTGGCCTGTTCGGACTGTCAGTCCGAATAAGGGTCCTCCATTTGGACTGACAGTCCGGAAAGTGCATGCGGGAGGCCTGGAAGAAGCGGGAGAAGAACAAAATGAGAAATTTTTTTAGAGGGAAAACTTGATATATATGGGAGTTATTAACTGGGCTCACTGGAAAAATGTTGTGCCTCTGTTTGGACTGACAATCCGGACAGGGCGCGCGGGAGGCCTGGAAAAACCGGGAGAAGGACAAAATGAGAATTTTTTTTGGAGGGCAAACTTGATATATATGGGAGTTATTAACTGGGCTAACTAGGAAAAATGTTGTGCCCCTTTAGAAGTTCCCTCGTTTTGGGGAAGGGTTTTTTTACATATCTGTCCCTTGCATTCTAAAAATTAGAATTTAGTCTCCCAAATCTTTATATTTATAATTTAGTCCCAAAATACTTTAAGTTACCACAATTTAATCCTCAGTCATATTTTTGACCCGAATTTTCCATTATATCTCTGAGTTACTTCACTTTAGTTCTCTCTTTCCTCTTTCTCATCTCTTACTTTTCTTATTAGGTTTCCCTCTCCATTCTTTTCCCATCTCTCATCCCTCCTATTTAATATCTATAATAAAGTAACTTAGAAGAACCCAATAAGAAAAAAGATAGAGAAGAAAAGAATAGAGAGGGAATTCGATAAGAAGAGTAAGAGTGGAGGAAGAGAAAAGTGAGAACTAAGAAAAATTCGGACCAAAAATATGATTGGGAACTAAATTGCGGTAACTTAAAAGATTTGGGGACTAAATTATAAATATGAAGATTTGGGGACTAAATTCTAATTTTTAAAGATTTAAGTAACAGATATGTAAAAACCCTAATTGGAAATTTCTAAAATAGCATATTCTTGGTGAGCACGCTTAAGAATTTGGTTAATATGAAAAATTCTATTTACGCACAATAATTTACTTTTATGCCTAAATTACTCTTTACACCAATATTCCATTTTGAAACGTTTTTTATTTACTCTGAATGTCCAAATTTAACCCACCTCTCACTCTCTATCCTGCTTTTCTCTAACACTACTGAGTCCTACAATTTTCAAACTTTCCTCCGAGTTCTGCTCCGTTATTTATATCGAAACCAGTATCAATTATAGTAAGAGGGACATTATTACTATGGCCTTCACCATTCAAACTGAGACTAACACCCTAAGTTTAATTTCTCCAACATTACAACTATTGATTTCAAAATTATTTGGAGATTTGCAATCCCAATTTAGAACATGTACACTAAAAATTATAACATTCATTATGGGCAGAAAATTAGAAAAATTCAACAAAGATTTAAACTTTGAGTCGACTCAATTAAATATAATACCATTCACCAATGACGACTAGTGACCGACCGTTGCGTGAAAAAAAAATAGTAACAATAAAATAAAATTGTAAACAAAAATGTATCAAAAACTAAGATTAATTTTATACCTTACTTTAGATTTACCCTCCGATACCAATTGCATGTTGGATTTTTTTATTTGTCTCTAACTCTCAACCATAATTTCGCTTGTCACAGTAAATTCGAAGAATTTAAAAAAATTTCTAATTTTTTTTTAGGAACGTGAATGCAAAAAAATTAGAGAGTCAAAAAATCAATGATTTTTTGGAATATGTATTTTTTTTAAGATTTAAATACCAAAAAAAGCTTTTTTATTGATTTAGAGAGAACAGAGGTGGAAGACAATAACTGTTTTTAAATTTTTAAGAAGTGTTAGAGATTTAGAATTTACAAGGGTAACTTAGTTAAAAAAATGACAAACTTCTAATTATTTGCAAGTTTCAAATCTATGCGTGAAGAGTAAATTGTCGTGCGTAAATAGAATTTTCTGTTAATATAATAAGTTCATAATTTTTTTTTTGACATTACCACCCTTATCTTCAGCCTCTCTTCTCCTACTCTTTTTTATCCAGTGAAAAGGTTAATTTCCCAAAAAAAAAAATTGAATCTTTAAATCCACAACCAGTTCATGTAAAATTTCCCTCTATTAAATTTCCTCACGAATTAAAGTCGAAAATTAACTTTATTAAACCTTTATTGCTCTAAATAAGAGTTTTTTATTAAAGTCAAAAATTACAATTATCCAGACTAGCAACCCAGACAATATTTAAACTATTAGAGTTGCAAGCCGGGATAGTGAGTTTTTTTCCAGGGAATTACTCTTTTAAAAATCTCAATATCCAGGGTTTCAATCCGGAAAAATTATTTATTGCCTAGGTTTGACAGTTCAGAAAGTGAATAATTTATTCGTGCTAGTGATTTCTTGAAGAGTGTGGAGACTGCAAGACATCAGATTTGGAGAGTATGGCATCGGGCCTAGGGCACTAGAATAGGGTGTAGGTCGGCAAGTCGGCGAACCTAGGGCATAGGGTTGGAGTGTGGGGGCAGGGCACAGAGAAAATGAGGAGACGGACTGGTGGAGAGGCGATCTTGAGAATATGCTTTGCTCATTGGGGAAAAAAAGAAGAAAGGATAGTGAGGGAAAATATAATGTGTTCACTAGGAAAAACCCTCTTTTTTGAAAAGACAAGGTGTAAGAAAGATAGGCTTTCTAGGATTTGTGGTGTGCTCCTTTATAAACTCCCGTTTTACTTCTTGCATATATCATTGTTTGTCTTGCTTTATGTGTTGCTTGCCATATATATGTATGTATGTATATAATGCCATATGCTTCATTTTTTAACCAGTCGATCAGGTGTGTGAAAGCAAAACGATTAATTTACTCCGATAGTCCCTCTGGTTAAGTTTCGCTTGAAACTTAACTTTTTAGTCATGTTTTTCCCATTATATTCTCACCTTCAATCTTAGCCAACAAAACTATTAATTTACTCCAATAGTTCCTCTGGTTAAGTTCCGCTTGAAACTTAACTTTTTGGTCATATTTTTCCCGTTATACTCTCACCTTCAATCTTAGCCCCAACATTTTATCCAACTATCTCTCTCCAATGTAATCACTCTCTTTCCCTCTCTCCAGAGTAATTTCTCTCCCTCCTCTGCCTTCCATGTTAATCTTCTCCTCTTAGAAATCCTCAAATCCATTATATTTTACCAACTATGAAAAATAATTCCATCATCCTGAGATAAGGAAGGAATTGTTGCAGTGCAATACAGTACAGTGTGATAGATCACTCCAAAAACAGCAATAAGTAGCATCTTAGAGTGAACACGATCGGCTAGGCCATCTATAAAAGCCCACTCCAATTACTGCAACAGAAAGATATGCAATTATCTCTTTTTAACAAATTGCATAAAATGCAAGTAAAAAAATTAATATTTTATCTTGATTTGCAGTACAACACCACCTTTCTATCCAACGTCAATTCTAAAATCAACCACCAAGTGACAAATAAGCAAAAAATAACTTCAGTAACTTATAGATCTTTCTAATTTGATATAGACCTGTTGGCGAAATTTCATGCTAAATAAGATCATCTATCATGAAAAGAGAGATCCATAAATGAAAAGAAGATTACTTTCACTAGTCATGTTCTATTTTTTATAGAAACTGAAGCACGGATCACTTTTCTCAGGTTCGCAAACCTCTCGTTATCTGGTATAAGAGCAACGAAAAACTTATTGGAACTGCGAATCTAAAGATTGAGATTCGCGTTCCAAGCTACAATCAATGGAGCCGCGAATCTAAGGTTCAAGATACGCGGTCTGTTTATAATTAAATAGATCTGTGAGTCTCAAGCTCAAAATTCACGTTCCATTTACAGTCAAACAGGAACTGCGAATCTAAGGTTTGAGATTCGCGTTCTGGATACGGCTAAATCAATTTGCGAATTTAAAGTTCAAGATTTACATTCTGTTTACAATCAACGGAGCCGCGAATCTAAAACTTGAGATTCGCATTCCGCATTTCAGTTACGATTTAGAGAATTAAAGACGTCGGTTACAAACTCTGGAGATTTAATACAAATTCACCATATCGAAACGTGGAAAATTAATACTCAGATCGTGGAGGCCAACAGTTGAACGGTTACATCAGCTCAAGAGCCTCCAAATCTCTATAAAAAGCCCGAATCAAGGCAGAAAAAGGGACCGAAAATCGAAAATAGGAGATCAATACGATATAGAGAGTTCTCTTGCTATTGAGAGTTAAAAATCTTTGTCAACTAAAAGAATTTGTGCGGAGTGTCAACGGAGAGCAGGATCGTTCTCCACAACTACTATAGAACCTAGTTTTAAATAAAAAAGGAATCCATTTTCCTCATTTTCTGTAAACGGACAACCGTTGAAATTGTAATTCTTTATTGAAACATTCAATAAAGAAATCATTTTACAATTTTGATGGCAAATAAGACCATGTTAGTTTATTAATAAAGTGGAGTTTTGACTCATCAATAGGTTTTTCCTTGAATAATAAAATCCTCTTACTCTCCAGCCACTCTTCATCATTCACTCAGCAACATTGTCAATGATTTTCACGAGAACATACGCCTTATGATTTCGCTGATCACAAAGAGAACCCTAATCCTTTTCCCTTTTTTCTCTTTCCCCTTCTCTCTTTTAGATTTTATTGGTGTGCCTAAGCATTTCTCTCTCATACCTGTGATTACTTTGGTGCCAAAAATGAGGGGCAATGAGGAGGCAGTTGAGTTATATGTTTCAATTAAATGGGTAATGTAGTTATTTACTATCCCTAGTTAGGCTCTAACCTAGATTGATGGAGCTTAATGGATAAAAAAGTTGACGACAGACTAAATTGGAGAAAATTAATAGTTTAAGGAAACTAAAATAAAAATATTAAGAATTTAAATTTCGATATCTAATTTTGAATGATTTAAAATATTGATAGAAGAAAACCCTAAATTTTAAGGAAGTTGTATAATCCTTTTTATGGTTAATTATTACAAAATTGCCTACATAATTTGATTCACATATAAGAGTTTTTGTTTTGTCCTCATGATAATACCAGCTATTATTACTGTTGACATTTTTTACTCTACATATGTGGCAAATTGTGTCAAAACACATTAAGATCTAATCCAAATTTTGAGCAAAATTGCAAATCCAGATTGGTGAAGACTAACATGACGGATAGAATAGATACGATTGATTTAATGGAGGTACAACGTGAATCTAAGGAAGGTGTCAGCTATAATAATAGAGACTTTAAAACAACATTTATAATGATACTAGTATCAGCCAAAATGGAGATAAAATGAAGATTCTATGACTGTATCAATAATGAGAATATAGACCGAAGCTGGGATACTCTAGACCTACGGGTGGTCCCACCAGTGAACACACTGGTATCTAATAAATTGACCCAGCTAGAGCGTATTGATCACTACAGCCATCAGTGGCTAATGATCACTGAGTTGATTTGAGAGCATCACAAGTACAACCAGCAATGACTCTTTCGGTGGCTCTGGGTAATAGCAGTGTACTCTAACTTTTCAAATCTAGTTTTTTTTTTTTTTTTTTTTATGGATTTTAAGAGTTTTATTTGGTCAAATTGTTATTTGAGCCAAATGATTAATTTTGGATGGATCTAATTAAAAGGAAGAGGAAGTTTATTTGGAAAAAGGGTGGATCTATAAATACTTTATCAATTTGAGATATGAAAGGAGAGAGAAAAAAAAAGTGTGCTTCTTAATAACAAAAGGGGAGATTTTTAATTGTTCACGGAGGAACTCTTTTCATGGTTTTAGATATCTAAGTTTATCAATATCTTCACTATACAGACAAAGTCATATAGTACTTATGCGATAATATTTACTCCTTTATATTTTCGTAATCTTCAATTTTGTAAACCTGCTTGTAAGATGCCAGTAATTATTATGTTTGAGATAGTAAGAGTAGTTCTTTATCTGTGGTTATATAGTAGAAGATCTAAAATCTTATGTTATTGATTAGATCGTGGCTGTATAGTAGCTATAGTCAAATTGTTGTAATCAACTTTTTGATTTTAGTATTGTTCTTCTGTAGTTTATTTTAGTTTGGATTTTTTATATGTTAAAAATTTCTACATCTAATATGGTTGATGATTTGAGATTTATTTTATTCTTGCATAATTTATTAATTCTATTTAATTATTGATGAAAAAAAGATAAAATTGAACACTGAAATTGATATACCGTGTAATTGATGATTGGTCATTAAAATATCATACTGATATTACTGATTTTTACTATTACTAAACTTAATAATAATTAATAATTCATGTCATTGTACTGAAATCAATTAAATTATTAATACCAAACTGAATTGAAAATATATGAGGATTTAGGAAAATAAGAGATTTTTGTAAATTGAAGGCTGAATGTAATTTTATCACTATTTTTCTTTTTATGAAGAATGAAATATGCTCTTATGAAACTATCACTATTTTCCATATAGGATAATTGCGAGACTCCAATCAAATTGATACTATTTTCCTTATGGGAGGATTGGGATATTCTCAGATTGAACTGCTGTAACATTTTTTAAGACACGACGGAGATATACTCAGACTCGTCAATTTTTATATTATTCTGATTTTAAATATCATAATTAAAATGCTGTTAACTGAACAATTAAGACATAAATTGGTGACTGCTTAAGACTCTTCCGCTATTTTACACATATGATTTTGTTTGACACTGCGATACTAATTTCATTATATAATTTTACTATATTTATTATTGATCCTTTTATTAATAATTATGATTTTGCATGACTAGACATGACTATGATTTAAAGGTAGACTGAAGTATAGCTTACCTTACTTTAAGGAGCATCCATAGTTATAAAACTAATAGACGGGTTGACTGATGGTTTTAGTTATTGAGACATTATTGTAGTAAATATTATTCAACATATAATAAGTACATTTTGGCTTCTTTAATGGTTGACTGAGATATGTTTATTGCATTTTAGAGTTATCCTCTTGTTATTTCTTTAAATATTATTTGAAGTAAACTTATATTAGTTTGAATTGAGTTATTATTCTAATGGATTTATTACTTGTCTATATTTTACTATATTAGGATTGTATTGCTTATTGAGGTTGATAATGTTATCACATAGTACCGAACGACTCAATTACTCACTTTCCAGATAGTGAGGGTATCACAGAGATAAAATGAGAAATGATCATATTCTTACTATGGTAGCATGAACCACATAAAAAAGATGCAAGAAAATCACTCGTCATAGTTTGTTCGCGTGTGACGTATACTTATGAATACACCAATGCGACGATTGGAGTTTATCCGCATAGGATAAGTTAAAAGAGCAAAGAAGTAACCGAAGAAAATATGAATAAATGTGATACGAAGAGATATGAATGGTAAAGGCTTAAATGAGGATATATTACTCATTAGGAATGAGTGGAGAAAGATCATCTATATAGTTAGTCGGACGTGATTATCTTTTGGTTTATATATATAGCCTACTCCAAATATTTGAAATAAAAGACTTAATTAGTTAGAATCAAAAGCTACAATCTTGCTTTCAATGAGAATCATATCCCTCGCATTTGCTCCCTAGCATGGGCTAGTGAAAGGAGTTAATGGTGACTTGAAAGAAAGTAATGAAGAACCATTCTTTTATTTTCAATTTTTTTTTTTAAATCTCTCGGTCACTTGCGTTAATGGAGAAAGAAAGATGCCATAAGGTTTATGGTGGGACCCACTCTAAGAATATGATGGGGAGTTGACTTAACATACGCTAAAGTTTTGGCTTTTGGCCTAATGGCACAACAATTATCCTCAAATGGAATACAAATGCCATTTGCATTCAGGAGTGGGTATCGGTCGATCTCGGTTTAGTTTTTGTCAATTTTGACAAAATCGAATCGAACCGATTAGAAAAGGGAACCGAGGCCAAACCGAACTAGGTTAGAATTGAATTTGAATAAAAATAGTTTAAAATTTATAATTTTAATTATTTTAGTAAGCATATCGTTTTCGAGATATCCAATTTTTATTGAATTTATTATATATATATATGATAAAACGGAAAATTCACCGATGGTGAAGGGAGTTCATTCACCGCCGGTTAGGTGGCCCAATAAAATTATTACACATGGCGCCACTTAAAATAACAAATAAAATAACTCTCTTAACCATCCTTTGAAGTTGCGCCACGTGTAATAATTTTATTGGGCCAACTAAGCAGCGGTGAAGGAACTCCCTTCAGTATTGGTGAATTTCCCGTTTCCTCTCTCTATATATATATGTTTAATGGATATATATTTGCATATAAATATATAATATTTAAATAATCTAGTCGGTTTGGTTTCCAGAGCTCGAAACCATCAAATTATTTCGATTTGGTTCGATTTTGCTTATTCGAAACAATTTCAGTTGGTTATTTTGGTTTTAATCAAACTCTATTGATCCATATTTGTATCTATAAAATACAATCCCTTGAAGAACAAACCCTCGTCCACTATATTTCCTCAACAAATTATACAATTTTTGTCCCTTCAAGCCCAAACCTACTATTTTAGCATCTCCAGAGTGTTGCTATCAAAAGCTCTACTCTTTTAGACCCAAAACTTGCAAAGTTTTTCCAACCCCCAATGAACATAAATAGAAACATCAAGCTTTAAAACAATGCGAGTGTCATCTTTTGGTCTTGAATTAATGTTTTGATTTCAATGTTATAAAGATTATGAAGCGAGATTGAGTCCCTGTCACATATTAACTTCAGTTAAGTTAGTTTGACACATCATTAATTTAATAAGCATTCTATCATTGCCAACACTAAACTTTAAATAGAATTCCAAAAGGGAAGGCTACAAGAAGTTGCGGCATTGAAAAAGAATCCAAGTCACCAAAGAATTATTTTATGTATTATTATCTTCCTTAAGGCCGAAGCTTCTATCAAATTTTGTAAGTTTCTCCTCCCGGAAAGAGTCAAGTTGCTAGCAAACTTTGCAGTCATCTCGTTCCAACATCTGGTATATTCATGGATCTTTTACGAGAGACCTGTAAGTTGGGAGCAAGGCCTATATCTAGTCTGATCACGTCAAATCCAGTGAGTAATAGGACAGTGTTCGGATGATGGCGATTCGCTTGACAATCCGACAATGTATCAAAGACTGGACAATATTTTCGGATGATAAGAGTTCTAACAACTAACTGATAAGATTACCTGTTAAAAGTTACCGTTATGCTTATAATGCTACAAGTATAATAAAGGGTTAGGATTCTTTTTTAAATAAAAAAATTGCAAACAACCATAATGAAAGCAATCTTCCTAGAGTTTAAAACAGAGTAACACCAACTAAACAGGTCGTCCATCGATCATCAAACCAACGGCCGTGATCAACCGTACCTCCGAAAACGGCGGTTTTTTTGACCGCTCATTGAGATGGGAAGTTCTAAACGAGCACACCATGTGGCTTGGTGGGCACGGCTTTCCCATGTGGTGCTCACCACTTGACTTCAGGATGCGGTGCTCACCTAGTCAAGTGGTGTGCTCCTTTAGAATTGTCCCATTGTGATCTACCCCTCCTCAACTTATATTTCCCAAAGTACCCCTACGGGACCCGATCCGAATCCACTTTGCCCACGCCTTCGTTTTTTTTTTTTTTTTTTTTTTCCTATTTTTGTCTTGCCCCATAAAAACCAGTTCAAAACTCCTCTTCTCTAGTTTCTCTCTCTCTCTCTCTCTCTCTCTCTCTCTCATCGCTCGCTTTCTCTCTCTCTGGAGCTTCGCTTGTTGATGATCGGTCGCTGTTCCCAATCCGCGTGATTGGGGGACGAATCTAAACCCTAATCGCTCCGAAACCTAGCCGGAACCGATCTTTTGGGGGGAAAAAAAATCTAGTCCTTCTGTGGATTTCTTTTGTTCCGGGTAAATATTGGCTAATGCTGATTTCTAGGGTTTTCAGTGGATCGGTCGTGATGTTTGATCTGTGGTTTTGATATTTATTACGTTTGTTTAGGGTTGGAAGAGAGAGAAGAAGAGGAAGGCCGAAGAGTTTGTATTTATGTCCCATCATCAATCTAGGGTTGATAGAAGCGACGGCCAGCTGAGGAAATCCGGCGGTCGATCCGGCCACGGTAGAGGGTTTTCTGGCGGTGGCGGTGGAGGGCGGGGCGGCGGCGCTCCTCCCCATCAGCTGTCGTCGTCGTCTTCTTTTAACCAACCGTCTTTATCGAGCAGTCGCAGGTGATGTTTTGTTCTGGTATTTTTATAAGACTTTGGTTGCTTATTTGGGAAACTGGGTATCTGAAAGTTTGGATCTTTTTCTGAGTTTTAATGTGCATGGTTGGTATTTCAATCTAGCTTTAATGAAAATTTTAAACTTTGAGCTTATCATCATCATCATTATTATAATTGAATATATGTAGTAAGAGAGTTAGAGAGAAAGGTATTGGATAAGGAGGGAAACATGAGTGGGCATCTCAAAGTTAGAGAAATTTTTTTTTTTTTTTTTTAGGATGATTTTCTAGTTTCCAAGGAAGTTGGTTAAGTGTTGTTCTGTTTGATTAGAATTGTGGTTTTGGAGACTGTGGAAATGCACAGTAAGGTGTTAATGATGATATGTATTTGATAGTCTGAAAGTTTTGTTTGTTTGTCATCCAGTCTTTGTAGTTTTGAGTAACCTGGTAATGGACATCGAGAGCAATCTAAAGCAAATGTCTAATTTTGGGTCAATCTGAATAACCACAAGGGGCAGCCACAGGGGGCTAATTGGTTCATGGAAAGTTGGTAGGAAAGTGGAACAGAAAGTAGAGAGAGTCCACTTTCCATGATATGATACTTTTATGAATTGGTTCATAAAAGTGAGTGCTGTGGAAAGTGAAGTATTTGTCTAAGTAGCATCGAAAGTTGGGGACATGTAGATTCATAAATTTTTGGTTGAAAGTTGCTCTCTCATATTATTTTGTTATTGTTTTTTTGGAAGAGGTACCCTCCCTTTCATTCTCTTTATTTCTCTATTTTCTATGTATCACTTTCTATGATCACTTTTCATGAAAAAATTAATAAAACATAAAAGAACTTTTCATGAATAACACAGTCTACAAAAAAAAAAAAAAAAGCAAAACAGTTGAGCCTCACCCGTCCACTTTCCATATTCTACTTTTTATAAACCAATTAGCCTCCAAATATCTTTTGTGATGACTTAAATTTTAAATTGAAAAGAAGTGTTTTGACAACTAAACCTCATATTTGAAAAATCATAATTTTACCTGTATTATTGCATAAACCGTTCAAATTAGGCCCAGCATGGCACATGCAATGGGGAGTTCCTATTTGCATCCACCTCTTTACTAAGCTCACCCACCTTTGAAGTTGTGTAATATTTTTAATTTTACTGATAATATAATTAGACAAAAATGACCCCTCTTGCACTAACTACACCTCTCAAATCGACTTATGCAATCGCATGAAGTTTCTGGCCTTGTTTCTTCCTCTCTCCTACTGCCTCCTAAAAAATTGGCCTAGTTGGGCCTTTGTCAACTCTTCGTCATTCTCCCTCTCTAAAACCCTAACTCCACTTATTATTCCTCTTTGATGGTGCCTATGCCAGTGCTGTTGCAAGAAGACCCTGAGGAGATTATTTGCTCCTTCACCATTGCCTGTTCTTTCTCCGATCAATCCCACCTCGACCCCAACCCTCCTTTGAAGTTTTGTAATATTTTTAATTTTACTAATAATATAATTAGACAAAAATGACATCTCTTGCACTAACTACACCCCTTAAATCGACTTATGCAATCGCATGGGCCATTGTCAATCTTTTGCCCTTCTCCCTCTCTAAAATCCTAACTCCACTTATTATTCCTCCTTGATGGTGCCTATGCCAATGCTGCCGCAAGAAGACCCTGACGCACCTTGATCCCAACCCTCTTTTATCTTCTACCCCCACGGACGCTAATTTCTTGTGTTGACAGAACGTGAGCCCATTGATATAATCACAGGACTAGCTTAAATGATCGACAATTCCAAGCTCCCTTTCATGATGCTTTGCCAGAAGTATGGTGCACAATACGCCCATGCGGCACTCTTGAATCTTCTCGGAGAACGAGAAGTACGGACTACGAACTACGAACTACGAGTTCACCACTTCAAAGGTAATTAATTTGAAATGAGAAGCCTTTATGCAAAATTGATTTTTCTTTTTAGTGAATAATTATTTTCTGGTGTGATTTGATTTTTGAAGGAGGACCGCCTCTGTAGGCGCAATTTTGTGCAAATGATTATTGGTATGGCCGACTTGTGCAGCCCATTTTTCGAGGGAGATAGTGTGAGGAAGATAGAGTGAGAGGGAGAGAAATATAGAGAGGCGGAGAGGGAGCAGGAGAGACAGTGAGAGAGGGAGAGTGCAGTGAGAGAGAGGTGAGAAAGAAGTGCTGAGAGAGACAGAGGGAGGTAGAGGCGAAGAGAGAGATACAAAAAGAGGGGGGTTGCAATCAAAGAGAGGAGAGGGAAGAGAGGGTCGCGATTGGGAAGGGGGAAGAGAGAGGATCGCAGAAGAAGTGAGGGAAAGAGAGAGATGAGGCTATTATATGGCTTGGTTAGGGGGTTTAATTAGTAAATTTGGACTGAGAATGAGAATAATAGGGGCGCAATTTTGTGCAAATGATTATTGGTATGGCCGACTTGTGCAACCCATTTTTCGAGGGAGATAGTGTGAGGAAGATAGAGTGAGAGGGAGAAAAATATAGAGAGGCGGAGAGGGAGCAGGAGAGAGACAGTGAGAGAGGGAGAGTGCAGAGAGAGAGGTGAGAGAGAGGTGCTGAGAGAGAGAGGGAGATAGAGGTGAAGAGAGAGATACAAAAAGAGGGGGGTTGCAATCAAAAAGAGGAGAGGGAAGAGAGGGTTGCGATTGGGAAGGGGGAAGAGAGAGGATCGCAGAAGAAGCGAGGGGAAGAGAGAGATGAGGCTATTATATGGCTGGATTAGGGGGTTTAATTAGTAAATTTGGATTGAGAATGAGAATAATAGGGGTAAATTTAGTAAAGTAGTTAAAAATTTAAGACCTTTTAGTTGTGTATTTAGTAGGTGGGTGAGTTAAGTAAATAAGTGAGTGCAAGTAGCTTATTTTAGGCAATAGGTCCATCTCATTTAAAGCCCATGATGGAACCATATTTCCATCTATATGGAAACTGGAATACGGATTGGAACCCCCTGTCTTTAATCTATGTGCAAGATCCATGATCAGTTCGAACACTTACCATATCATTAAGGATAACGAAAGTGAATTTCACAATTATAGCTAAATCTATCCTGAAACTTAGGAACTTACATGTCTAAAGTCAACTGAAACTTATATTTCTCATGAAATCCTCAACTATAGATGCTCGTCCATCCAAGGAGAAAAAGGGGCTTATTTTTCTCGTATAGATAGAGAGACATAAGTTTGTATCAGAGAGTTGGAGGGTTGAGGGTTTAAAAGAGATCGTAATGTTACATTCTTTTTCATTAAGGAACTCGTCGTTAGACCCCTTCTCTCCGGGCATGTAGGCCCAAGATTTTTGTTGGTCGAAATTCGTTAAATTCCTGATTGCTTACTTTGTTACTCTCTTTTTCTGAATTATTCTCTCGCTGAATTATTTACCTTTTTAAGTAACTTTGTGCCTAGTTTGTTGAGAGCAATCTAATCCGACATATCTGGTACAAACAAGTAGAAAAGCATTATATTAGAATTTCAATTCTGAGTAAAAATTTTAGTATGAGTATTTTTCTTTTTTCTTTCTGATGTTTTTTCAACTCTCTTGGTTTTTTCTGTTATTTCATATCTTGAGAGATCTTCCATGTTTATTTGATCCCCCAAAATCATTTAAATTTCTAATTTGTCACACATGCGAAAACAATTTTTTTTTAAAGATTATGATTTTTCAGAGTTTATCCAAACAGTACAATATTACAAAATTTTGGAAAAACAATTACATTATGAAATTGCGACCACGAAATAAATTATTGTCATGTTGCTGTTATGCATCCAAGTGGTGCTTTAAAGTTTGCTTTTTACTAGTTTCGTGTCAGTTTCTCTTCCTTTTGAAGAAGAATGGTAATGCATGAGGATGGGAATCTATTTAGGTAAAATGGCCAAGTGGGTACCTTAGAGTTTTGTTTTTATTGGGTTTTTTTTTTTTTCTGGTTTGTCCAGTTTTAAGAAATCTGGTCATAGTGGACAAGGAGGGCAGTCTAGAATAAATCCTGCGAGCCTGGTTTCTGAGACATCTACAGCTACTGTTACAGCAAGAGCCGAGCAGAATGGTGCCCAAGGTCAACCCGCTCCCCAAGGTAAGTCATATTATTGCCTTTTCCTACCAGTTTGTGTAGCAAATTTGTATTTAAAATTCTTTTCAAGTTCTATTATGGTTGCATACTTCACACTCTCTTTTGCATTTTGTTTTCCTGTATGAGAACTTCATCGACTTAAGTGAACAGGTTGCACTTTTTTGCTTGCAATGATGACTGAATTTTAAAGGAATATATATTTTTTACCCTTTTTTTTTAAAAAATTAATTTATTTAACTATTGTTTCTTATGTTAATTTTCCTCTTTGTTAGATTTTTTTTTTCTCAGAAATTTTATTGAGATCAGTTGATTAGTTGTATTCAATTTACTGAAAATTTAAGGTAGATTTCTGAGAAATTGTTTATTATGCCTTTTATTTTTAAATTGATGAGTTGCATTCACATTGATTAAAGTGGTAATGGTATTTTTATTTTCTTCTCTAAATTTGTACGATGATGTTATGCTATGATTTGGTAGGTACTTTCCAAACCATGGATTGTATCCATCCTTGTTTGACAGTTACAGATGTTCAAACCTTTTTTCCACCTCAAAAATGTATACAAGGTGGAGTATCTTTTTGCATCCTTATGACTGAATGCTTTATGATAAATTTTACAATTTCAGCTTCTTTTATTTGTAAATTATAAACCAATACATATATCTGTAGGAGCTCTGTAGACATATACTTACAAAACTGCAAATATGGCCATGTCATTCTGTGCAGATATTGGAGTATTGTTGACAACCTTGTCCTTGTCAGTTTAGGAAACTCATGTCTATGTCCACTAACTATAGATAATAAGATTACTAAGTTGATCACATGTAGGAGTAAGTCTTGCATTTATTCTTTGCGATTCTCTAATTTTGGTGGTCTGTTTCTTGTAGGGTCATCCACTACACCAATGCCAAGTGGTGTAAAACCAGGCGATGAACCTGTGACAAGGACTCCTCGGGCCCTTCCAAAAGCTCCTCCGCCTCAGCCTGCTGTTGGGAGCTCTGATTCAGCAGCACCAAGCACACCTGTTAAAGGTACCTTCTGTTGTACTATTTTTACTTGTTGGTTAATGAATAAACATTTGTAGGCTGTGCAAGCTAACCTATGCTGTCACAAACCCAAGCATAGTGCAGTCCTGAGAACACTCCTATGGACGCTACTAAGAACACACCTTAAAATCTCTTCTTCTTCTTCTTCTTCTTCTAGTTTGCACTTCTAAATTCTGCTCCACAGTTGGAACTTCTACTTTCTTCAGAAGCATGCTTCAACGCGGTTACGTAAATTGCAATTCCTTTTACTCATTTTTAACATGTTATTTTTCATCAGGAGATGGGGCAAAGCCTTTTGCTCTTCAATTTGGCACTATAAGTCCTGGTATTGTGAATGGATTGCAGGTAAATATTGTTGTTAGCTGATCCTTTCTGTGGACCTTAGTTTTCTTCTTCTTCTGCCTTCTTATATTTGTTCGGGATGACTGTATTGTGGTTAATGTAGATTCCTGCTCGGACCAGCTCGGCACCGCCAAATTTGGATGAGCAGGAGCGTGACCAGGTATTGTGACAACTATTGTTGAATTCCTTTTCTCTTATAACTTACAATGAATTTCTCTGGGAAGTTACGGTCCATTTGGAGGATGAGACATATTCCTTTTCTGTCATCAAAGGTGTAGTCCACGGTTCACTTTAAATTCTTATTTATGATTATGTATGGATTTACTAGCCAATTTTAAGATGAGTTCTCATGGTATATGTTTTGTCTGTTATGGTCTTTTGTTAGTTCATATGACTAGAGAATGGATTGATTTCTAAAGTAGAAAAACAGTGATATGATTTAAAATCTAAAAGATTTAGAATTAACCGAACAAAATATGATTTGTAACTTTACTTCAAATATGGTTAATTTTTATGGCGACCAAATGCTTAGGAATGATCTTTTTTGCTACTTAGGGTCAATCATACATCATGATGATGAGAGTAAGGAGGATATTGTTCATAAAACCAAAGCATGACAGTTAATGTGGAGAAAATGCTTTGGAATATTGTCTTACCGTAGAATGTGATGAAATTACAGGCAATTTTTATTCGGCAGCTACATGACCAGCTATTGGATTACTGGTTATTGTATTGGTCAGTTAAGGTAAAGTATTTCAATAAACGAGTGTGCTGATCAAAAGATTGAGGTAGATGTGATACATCAGAAGACCCATCAAGGAAGAAATGCATCAGTAAGACTTTAGATATAGAATTATTTGAGGATGCAAAATCACAGACAACAAAGAAAGCTTGTGATAGAAGGTGATGGAGATATCATCATTGAGGAAAGAGATATGATAGGTTTTGATTAATAAAGGATATGTACCTTACTAGAGCTGAATGTAGAAAAAGGACTCATGCATTATGCCCAAATTATTTGTATAAAGGCTTTGTTTTGTTTATAACTTGAGCTAACTGATAATATTTAGCATGACATTGTAGCATTCTTTTCTTTTGGCATTTTATTTGGTGCCAAAGACATCTCTGGTTGATCTTGTGTATGCTAAACCAGATATTATATCTGTATGTTCCTCAAAGGTTTTAGTATTTCAGTGCTTCATCACTCATTTGTCGCCAGAAAGTCATCATCTGATGTAATATTTGACACTTTCTATTGTTGTTTCTTTGACAATATGAGGTTTTGTTATTCTGTCACTGCAGGCTCATCATGATTCATTCAGAGCTGTACCCACACAGCCTATTCCTCCTGGACCTAAGCATCCGGCGCAACTGGCAAGGAAGGATACGAGCGGCATTAACCAGTCTACTGTTGAGGAGTCACACCCTCCCATAGAGATAAAGAGAGAGGTGTCCCAACAAGTTTCAACTGCGCCGGTTGCACCACAACCAAAATCTGCTGCACCACCTATTCCTGGAATATCTATGGCAATGCAATTTCCTCAACCACCAATTACAATGCAATTTGGCGGCCCTGGTCCACAACAAATGCCTATGACTTTGCCCATAGGAAATGGTCCTCAAATTCCCCAACAAGTTTATGTCCATAATATTCAATCTCATCTGCCGCCTCAGGCAATGATTCACCAGGGACAAGGCTTGGGTTTTGGACCTCAAATCAGCCACCAGTTTGGTTCACAGCTAGGGAACCTTGGAATTGGTATTGCTGCCCACCAATTTGCGCAGCAGCAGCAGTCGGGAAAAATTGGTGGCCCTCGTAAAACCACTGTAAAAATTACTCATCCAGAAACCCATGAAGAGTTGAGGCTTGATAAGAGGACAGATTCATATACTGATGGTGCCTTCTCAGGGCAAAGGCCACCTGATAATGCAACACAGCCGCCTCAGCCCATTTCATTTGCTCCTTCACATTACTTCCCTCACTTGCCGCCAAATTCATACAATTCTTCGCCAATCTTCTTCCCTGCAAGCACATCAGTGCCTGCAGGCTCACAACCTCCTAGATTTAGCTACCCAGCTGGGCAGAGCGGACAAGCTATTTCATTCATGAACCCGTCTGTCCTCAATGCCATCCCTAGCAGCAAACCTGTGACTCCATCACGTGGTCCCTCAGAACATATAAAGTTGGGACCATCACCAGTTACAGCTGCAATGGCTCCAAACCAGGGTTCAGCCAAGCCAACTGCTGTACCAATTGGTCCTAAAGCTAGGGGGTCTTCAGTGACTATTAGCATGCCTGTTAGCAAGACTGAAGAACCTAAAAGGTTAAAGCCATCCAGGGAAGCTACTGTCATTCTTCAGCAAAGGGATAGTGAAATCTCAACAGACGGTTCTTCTCATCAGCCTGAGACATCTACTCAAACACCAGGAACCGCTCAAGGTGGCTGCGCAGTTGCAATGACTTCAGCTGTTTCAACACAAAGTGCATTACCTGGAACTTCATGGGCTCCTACTGGGGGTTCTGGATCTGTTGTAATAGCATCCGATGATAACATAAAGGAAACATTGAGAAGATCTGATTCCTTGAAGGATCAGCCAAAGAAACCAAGTAAAAACGATCCGGCTTCATCTCAGCAACAACAACCGGTATGACTCCTGAATGTTTCTGTCCCTACCTGTTTTAACAATCAGTTTGGTTTTATGCTTTTTGTACTTCTTCTTCTAAATAGTGCTTATTATTTAATTCATGCAGACAGATGAATCAGCTTCTGTAATTACGACAAAGTTGTCTTCAGTAAGGATTTTTGAGGATGGCAGTTTTGAAGATGTAAACGGTTCAAGGGAAAATGTGCCAACCACTAGCAATAACTTGCTTTCTTGTGATCCAGAACATATTGTCAGTACTGAAGCTAGAACTGTTGAAGCAGTCGAAAGTAAAGCTATACCTGCTTCATCAGGAGTTCTATCAAAGGGGGGAGCGCCACAAGATGTCCCAACAAGCTCTTCTTATTCACCTGTGGGAGTCAGTAGTGCCAGAATTCCAGTCGAAGACATAGGTCTAGGAAAGGAATCATCAAGTTCTGGACCTGATATGAATGAAAAAATTTCTAGAGGCTTGGATTCTGCTGTATGCGAAACTGATAATTCTTCTCTGGAGGTTGAATGCAGAACAAAGATGTCAGAAGAGTTCGAGCATGATAAGGCTGTAGCATCTGAGGTCCCTATACGAGATAATGGTAATGCCAAAGTCTTTCCAGTTCCTTCCATCACAGAACCTTCTAAAGATGTAAAGCCTGTCATGATGGTTAAGCAGGAAGACAGTGGAATAAAAAATTCAGAAACAATTACCGAGTCCACAGACACTAAAAAGAAATCAGATATAATAGACAGACAAGCTCCTAATCCTTTGGAGTCTAAAACTGTTAGTGGCAGTGATAAAGATATCCCCTGTTCTCCAAATACCATTATAAGTGAACTTGAAACAACTTGCGTTAATGATTGTATCTCAACTGTTTCTAGTGGGTCTCACCCTGAGGCTGCTAGTGAAGCACCAACCTCTGAGAGAACACAAAAACTGGGATCATCTGTTATGGAGACTCCTATAGATAACCTAACTTCGTCAGTGACATCTGGCCCCAAGGACAACCTTTCCTTGGAGTCCAGTAAGGCTAAACCTGTTACTGGGAAAAAGAAGAAAAGAAGAGAAATATTGTCGAAAGCTGATGCTGCAGGAACTTCTGACCTGTATAATGCATATAAGGGTCCTGAGGAGATGCATCAACTTGCCAATACCTCAGAAAGTGTTGATAGTTCTGTGCCGGTTCATGGGAAAAATGTAAATGCAGATGAGGCTGATAAAGATGTAGCCAAAATTGATGAAGATGGACAGTGTAAAGCTGAAGTGGATGACTGGGAAGATGCGGCTGATGTTTCTACTCCGAAGCTAGAGAATGGAAAGCAGGTTATTGAAACAAATAAGCATCCTGATGATGACAAAAGTGAAACTACAGGCATGAAGAAGTACACTAGAGATTTCCTTTTAACATTGTCAGAGCAGTGTACTGATCTTCCTGTAGGGTTTGAGATTGGATCTGATATAGCTGACTCTTTGATGAGTCTTTCCCCTGGTAGTTCTCATGTTGTCAACCGTGATCCCTATCCTGGTCCTGTCAGGGTAACTGATAGGTCTCCAGGAGTTTCTCGGCATGATCGTCGGGGAATTGGCATGATGGACGACGACAGATGGAGCAAGGTACCTGTCTCTTTTCCTTTGCGTGACATTCGTTCTGGACAAGGTGTCAATCTTGGGGGTTTAAGAAACCCACGCGGACAGCCATCAAATCAGTTTCCTATTCTACCTGCTCCTATACAGGCACTGGGACCTCAGGGAGGATCAGTGCGTAATAATTCTGATTCAGACAGGTGGCGTAACAATTCAAGAGGTTTAATGCCTCCTCCTCAGACACCGTTGCAGGTTATGCACAAAGCGGAGAGGAAATATGAAATAGGTAAAGTGTCAGACCTGGAAGAGGCGAAGCAAAGACAATTGAAGGCCATTCTAAACAAGTTGACTCCCCAAAATTTTGAGAAACTCTTTCAGCAAGTTAAAGAGGTTAACATTGATAATATTATCACTCTTTCTGGTGTGATCGCACAAATTTTTGATAAAGCTTTGATGGAACCAACTTTCTGTGAAATGTATGCAAATTTCTGTTTCCATCTTTCTGGGGAATTACCTGATTTCACAAAGAATGATGAAAAGATTACTTTTAAAAGGCTACTTCTGAACAAGTGTCAGGAGGAATTTGAAAGAGGGGAAAGGGAGCAGGCTGAAGCTGACAGAGTTGAAGAGGAAGGTGAGATTAAACATTCCGAGGAAGAAAGAGAGGAGAAAAGGATTAAGGCCCGGAGGCGTATGCTGGGAAATATTCGGTTGATAGGGGAGTTATACAAAAAGAAGATGTTAACGGAGAGGATTATGCATGAGTGCATCAAGAAGTTGCTTGGGCAGTATCAGAACCCTGATGAAGAAGATCTTGAAGCCTTGTGCAAGTTGATGAGTACGATAGGCGACCAAATAGACCATCCCAAGGCTAAGGAGCATATAGATGCATATTTTGATATGATGCTAAAATTATCAACTAATCAGAAACTATCTTCTAGGGTCAGGTTTATGCTGAGGGATGTTATTGATTTAAGGAAAAACAGGTGGCAACAAAGGCGAAAAGTTGAAGGTCCTAAGAAGATTGATGAGGTACATAGAGATGCAGCTCAAGAGCGACAATCTCAAACAAGCAGATTGACTCGTGGCCCTAGCATGAATTCTGCTTCAAGGAGAGGACCGCCTGTTGATTATGGTCCTCGGGGACCTTCTGTACTACCTTCCCCAAGCTCGCAAATTGGTGGTATCCGTGGAGCACCCACTCAAGCCCTTGGGTATGGCATGCAGGATGTGAGATTTGAGGACCGCCATCCCCTTGAGAACAGAACATTGTCGCTTCCCCTGACTCAGAGACCTAGTGATGATTCAATTACCCTTGGCCCACAAGGTGGTCTTGCAAGGGGGATGTCTATTAGAGGACAAGCATTGATATCAACTGTTCCTTTGGCTGAGACACCTCTTGGCATCGGTGAAGATTGCAGAATGACATCAGGTCCAAATGGTTACAATCCTGCAACAGATAGATTACCTTACAGCTCTAGGGAAGATCCAGTGTCGAGATCCATGCCCAATAAGTCATCCGGAACATCAGTTGATCAAACAAGCCTTCAAGATCGAAATGCTTATATTGGTAGCCGGGAGTCAAGGTTTGGGGATCGCTCTTCTGTACCTACTGGACTATCTCAGGGTTCTTTAGGTAGCAGTTCAAGTGTGGCTTCTGATGCAAAACCATTATCTGAAAACGATCTACGGGACAAGTCATTATCAGCGATAAAGGAATTCTATAGGTACATATATTTTACTCTTTGCTCGTTTTTCCTGCCAACTATCAGAATATTTGTTATGGTCCTATATATTGCATATTATAAGATTCCAGCTTTTAATTTGCTTGGTTAAAAGGAGGCAGGGTAAACCGTTTTGTGCATGGTGGCTGTAGAAGTCTCCCAAATGATGTTTCATGAATAGACGCCCTTTAAGGGATGCTGAATTTTACAATCTTGCATTCTATATATCCATTCTTCTAAGTAGTATGAAATTATTGTACTCTTGTTTAATTATTGAGTTTTCTAGTGCTAACCATTATGTGATATGATAGGTTGGTATCTGCTTAAATATTCTTAAACTTAGGTCATCCATATGTTGTGATGCTGGAGATAATAATCACTATACCTTTGTTGTAGTATACTAAGCGAAATAGGTTACTCTATAGCTATGCTATGTTTGGCTGCCTTCATATTTGACTTGTACCTGTAGTTTGTTATGCTATCTTCAGTTTTATTCGTGTGCTTCCATTAATGTTTGTTAAATTTGATTGATGCACATTGTTAGTGCACAATCCGTCAACTTATGTCATCATCTAAAATGGTTATTTGACATCTTATTTGACAATATTTTTTATACTTAATTTTAGAATCGCCTATATCTATAAAACAGTGAGCTCAAAACTCTTTCATTGACTAATGAAATCAAATTTCCTTGTTGCGCTTACGGTTTCATATTTCATTCATGAAACCATTCCAATTTCCAAGTAACCCGACGGATTAATTTCATTTACATCTTTCCTCTCCTGCCAGAACTTAAAACTTCCTGTATTCTTAGTTATTGTTGCTTATGCAGTGGTAGTGGTGGAAAGCTAATTTCTTACTTTATGACTTCTTGTAAATTTCAAAGAAACATTTCAGAAAGGAATCTAATTTGTTTATACTCCCAAGGCAACATCTGGACAAGCAAGGTTGCAACAATATATATGGGTGTGAGAAGCACATACTAACAGTACAGTTAGGTGGATACCATAGATCTGAAAAAAATCAGGATATAATTGACTTGTGCAATAATAAAGAAGTTAAAATTTGGATATGAGTACTTTGTGGGATAATACAACAACTAAGCTTTTTATCCCAACTAGGGTTGGCTACATGAACCAAAAGAGTATCATGCCAGATCGACCACGTGGATGATCTTATCCATTTATTCCCATCGAGCAATATGTCATTATTTAAGCTTCTAGCATCCATATCTTTTCGTATTACCTTCATTCATGATTTCCTCGATCGTCCCTTTACACTTTTAACTTGTTCTATATTGATAAATTCCAGTTGTCAAACTGATGCATGTGTAGGTCTACATTGCACATGACCAATCCATTGCAGGCAATTTTCTTGCATCTTCTCTTCGATGGGGAGGTACACCTATCTTAGCATAAATATCCTCATTTCTTACTTTATCTCATAGTATTGCTACACATCCACCGAAGCATGCATATATCTGCTATACTCATTTTCTGTAAATGATGTCTCTAATCTATATAGCCCAACACTCTATGCCATATAATAAAGATAGCCTAATAGCAATCCTTTAAAATTTTTCCTTCTATCTTAATGGTATGTTATAGTCGTATAAAACTCCTTTTGTACTCCATTCAACTAGCAATTTGGATCCTATAGTTGACATTGTTATTGATCTCTCCTTCATTTTGAATAGTAGAACCCAAATATCTAAATTGATTGCTCATTTGTATCTCTCGCTTGTTCAGTATCATAGCACTATAGTCTCAGGTTTTTTATTTACCAAATTTATGCATATATTTTGTTTTGGCCCTACTCAATTTAAAACTTTTAGATTTTAATGTTTGCCTTCATAACTCCAACTTGGCATTATCCTGCTCTCATCTGCTTAACTAAGACAGTATTATCAACAAAACACCAAGATATCTCATCCTAAATAGCTCTAGTAAACTCATCATCACTATGACAAGTAAGAATGGATTCGATGCATATTTTTGATACGATCAAATTGTGATTAAAAAGCCACTTATTACGTCGTCGCAAGTTTTGACATTTGCTACTTTCCATCACACATATCCTTAATTATGTTAATATATTTGATGGGAACTCTCTTCATCAATGTCCACTATAGCATCTTTCTCGATATTTTTTGTAGGCTCTCTCTAAGTCAATAAAAACCATATGCAAATATCTAATTTTCTCTCGAAATCGTTGTATAAGTTGACGAATAAATAGGTTTTGTCTTGATCGCCCCGGTATGAATACAAACTAGTCCTCTGATATTCTAAGAGTCCATCTTAACCTATATTTGATGACCTTCTAGAGCTTCATAGTATGATATATAAGTTTTATTCCATGGTAGCTAGAATAACTCTGAATATTAGCCTTGTTCTTATATAGAGGTAATATGATATTTTTCCTCTATTCATTTGATATCTTCTTACTTTGCAAAATCTTGTTAAAGAAGTATGTCAGTCATCTCACTCATCTCTTCTAGGTAACTCCATACCTTAATAGGAATTTTATCTAGGTCAACAATTTTTTATTTCATCATTTTCATTTTCTCTTTTTTACTTCAAATTGTATAATTCTGTACATGAAATTACAATTCATATCCTCACATTGAATAATAAGGTCCTTCAAATCTTGAGTAAAACTACCATTGTATAATTTATCAAAATAATTTCTCAATTTTTTTCTTTAATTTCTCTGTCACGAATTAGAATCTTCTTGTCCTTATCTTTTAACACACTTTCCAGTACATAATTTCTAGATTTTAAAAAATAATATGAAATTGTAGGAGAGTGTGAAGCTTATTGAGTATGAAGAAGAGCTTACAATGTTAGCAAAATCGACATAATCTATAGTTGCCTTCCAACCAAAAATAAACTTCTCTAACCAACTTAAGTTATGCAAACCATCACTCATTTTTCCTCAATGTATGAGAAAAATAAAGTAAGAAATCTTTAGAATGGCTCTCTCAATCTTTATAACCATAATAGTCATTATAATTCAAAATTCCAGGAGGACATCATACATGTTATGCTCAAATTTTTCTTTATCACCAAAAATATAAATGAGTCGACCACAAATATATAATGAAGAATTAATTAGGAAATTAAAAAAATCAACTTAGAAAGTTAAAAAATTATCCAAGAATCTCAATAACTCGAAGCTGGTTTTATTCAGACTTGAAATGACTCTAAATCACCAAATAACTCTTTATAAGTCTTTCATATGTAAACAGTACTAGGCCAAACTGAACTGGGTCGAGTCGGTTTGAGTTAGGTCGAGTGAGAGTCTGTTTGAGTAAGGAACCTTAGTGGTTGTAAATCATGTTGAAATACGAATTGATTCGGAACCGAAGTTGGGTCTGAGCAATTTGCTTGATTCGAGCAATTGAGCAGATGATGGTTGGTTGTTCAAAGCCAAGGAGATATGTTTAATGATAGATAGATGACGATGATGATCGAAGAGGCATTGGGAATTGGGGGTTACTATAGAGGTCGATGAAGCGATCGGAGGAATAATTGAGCACTGGATTATGGAAGAAGGGTGAGGAGGGTAGGGGAAAACGATTCTTGTAAGTGACAGTACCAGAGAGTCATAACCCAGGGGTTTTTCACCCATTGGCAAAATTGAGATGAGCTGAAATGATAAGAAGATCGGTGATTGCTGATGCTAGCAGTCAACATCGATCAATGTCAGTTGATTTTGCCGATTTTGACAAAACCAAGTTGAACCGACGATGAATGGAAACCGAACCAAACCTAATAGACATGGTTCGATTCTGTTATTTCCTTCTTCCTCTTGGTTGAATATGTGTGAGATTACTCCAATAACTTTTTTTTTGTTAGACTTTGAGTGGTTTGGAAAATAACAATTATCGGTTGGAAATTACCATTATATAAGAGGATTGCTCATGTCATAAATGAACGTAAAAGCCTCCTTCAAGCATATAACACCTGACGGATTAGAATAGAATTCTATGGCAAGACATACAACAAGGCTATCATATAAAATGTGATATGGTATTGGTATTATTTGGTTCGATTTGGGTTTTAGAGCTTGAAACCTGACATTAACTAGAATTATTTCGAATCGGTTCTTTTTCACTTATTTGGGTTGGTTTTGATCGGTTATTTCGTTTTTATCAAAACTTTGCTTACCCTTAGGTAGTGCTGCTCGGGCGAAGATCAGGGTGGCTTTTGGTTGTATATTGCTACTGCTATTGCTGTTGCTGACATTTGGTTGGCTATTGATCGGTGACTTAGTGATCATATTTTCTCTTTTCTTCTCGTCTTTTCCTTTTCTTTTTCTCTGAGCTGTTTTCCCCCCCCAAAACTAAAATCCAAACCTGTAAAAGAAGATCCAAAAGTTGAAGGTCAATGAAGATGGATTTTCTTTAGCTCTTATACCAAATCTGATGCAGCACAAAGGACAATTAGGGTTAATGGTGGTAGGGGTTTGAGATTTAGGGAGAACATAGATATAAATATATGGGAGTTTAGTACAAAACTGGGCCTCGTAATTGGTGAATCATTCACGAAGGCTCACCTCACATGAAACATTTCATTTGGAAACTCAGAAAATAGAAGTCATCATTCACTTACTAAACCAAAAGGCTTACATCCTTTAAGTAGACTATTCCAACGTGCATGACACGTGCCAATGAAATGAAAATTTCTAACAAAATAAAATAAACCAACTAATCTCTAATTAGTTCTAGCCGTTTGATGTCTCCTTCCATTCTACAAAGAGGAAATTAGGGTTTATTGTGGTCGAAATTTGTATTTATTGACTTAGAGAAAGCCTATGATAAAGTTCCACGAGAGATATTTTGGTGGATACTGATAAAGAAAAGAGTTCTCTTCAAGTATATCGACATAATTAAGGATATGTATGATGGAGTAGTGGCTAATGTCAGAACATGTGGTGGTTTAACTAGTGATTTTTCTATCACAATTGGATTACATCAATGATCTGCATTGAGCCCATTCTTATTTGCTATAGTGATGGATGAGCTTACTAAAGCCATTCAGAATGAGATACCTTGGTGTATGCTATTTGCTGATGATATTGTCTTAGTTGATGAGTCAAGAGAAGGGGTAAATGCCAAGTTAGAGTTATGGAGGTGTATATTAGAATATAGAGGTTTTAGATTGAGTAGGTCTAAAACAGAGTATATGGAGTGTAAATTTAGTAAACGACGGACCATAAACTATAATACTGTAAAACTGGATAGGCAAGAGATACAAATGAGTAGTCAGTTTAGATATTTGGATTCTATTATTCAGAATGATGGAGAGATCGATAATGATGTTAACCATAGGATGCAGGCTGGCTGGTTGAAATGGAGGAGGGCAACGGGAGTTTTATGCGACCGTAACATTCCGTTAAGATTGAAAGGAAAATTTTATAGGACTGCTATTAGGCCAACTTTATTATATGGCACGGAATGTTGGGTTATAAAGAAACGTCATTCACAGAAGATAAGTGTAGCAGAGATGCGAATGTTCCGTTGGATGTGCGGCAATACTAGGAGAGATAGAGTGAGGAATGAAGATATTCGTGCTAAAATAGGTGTAACTCCCATCAATGAGAAGATGCGAGAAAATCGCTTACGATGGTTTGGTCATGTGCAACGTAGGCCTACAAGTGCACCAGTTCGAAGAAGGGAGTTTATCAATGTAGGACAAGTTAAAAAAACGAAGAGAAGACTGAAGAAAATATGGATGGAGGTAATACGCAAAGATATGGAGTCTAGAGGTTTAAATAAGGAGATATTACTTGATAGAAATGAATGGAGAAGGAATATCAAAGTGATCGATCCGGCGTGATTCTTTTTTGGTTCATGTTGGCTACCCCAAATACTTGGGTTAAAAGGCTTAGTAATTGTTGTTGTTGTGGTTGAAATTTGGGGATTGGGATAAAACACAAATATAAATTATATTGAAAAATAAAACGCAATAGGTTTGGGTCTCACATTCTGGTGAATCACTACATGAAAGATTTCTTTTGAAAAATCAAAAGTCTCATCGTTATTCACTCACTAAGTGAAGACTTACATGCTCTAGATAGCTAAATCCTACATGCGACACGCCCCAATAAAATAAAAATCTCTATGAGAAATAAAATAAACCAACTAATCACTAATTAATCCTTGGCACTCGCTCTGTCAATGAGTTTACACCTACCTATGCATATACATGATGAGCCATACATATTGATGATGTAGTCATTCATTGTGATATACACGACATCAAACCCTAAAGGGTTAAAATTCATTTTGTTTGTACTTATTTTGCTAATTTAGCAGTTCAAACTGACATGTTCTAAAGGCAGGTAGATCATTCATTTTTAGATCACGAGTTCTACATGTGATTTCGTGGGTTTTAGAGTGTTTAGTTAACAAACGGTTTGAAGCATCAATATTGATGGCTTGCTATATATTTCTTTTTTTTTTTTTTTTTAAGAGCATAAATAGTGGACTATAGGCTCCTGCATTCCATTAATAAGTCATTAACGAAATATAGCTGGCATATATGATATTAAAAATAGAGCCTTCCTATATGGTGGCCCTAACTACAAAAGAAAATAAAATGTAATACTCTCTGTTGTCCTCTCACAACTTCAGTTCTTGAGTTGTGTTTCTCTGCTCATTTCATAGCCTCTCACCTGTGTTCCGTCTGTGTGCTCAGTCTCTCTTTCATTTGATCCACTCCCTGGTGCTGTCTCAAGTACTGCCGCAAGTCAAGCCTTCTCCTTGTCTCTCTCCTTGTTGATCTGCTTGCTGACGTTGTGGCTGCCTCATCACCTGTAGCACCTGTCTATAGATGAATGTTATCTTCAATTGTAATACACACAGATATGACATTCATTATATTATTATTGAAATTACGTCTATTTCTCTCCATCCATGTATTCCATATCACAGCTATAACAGGTTTGATGTCGTGTATATCAATGCTATAAGGGTGTTATGTATTTCTGTAGGTAGGTGTAAATACCTTAATTATACCTTCAGTGTAAGGTGACCTTTTCAACACTTGCGTGCATGCCTTTCATTCATGCACATATAAGCACAGTATCATGAATGATAATACATAATAAAGTTAATTTGTCTTAAGATATATATAGAATTATTTTAGTAAACTTTAATTCTAATTACGATATGTTTCGATTGTATATATAAGTTATATGTGCTACGTTTTTATTTAGTAGGATAGTTTGACTTGATTTGATTACAACCATAAGTTGAACATATTTTCTTGAAATGAAGTTAAAACTTTCCTATTCTAAAATTTGGTGAAAGGATACAGAAGTATGTTAAGATTATTTTGGTTTAATTCTTGTCAGATTTAGGAATAAGACCTATGAAACATGTAAACAGGATACAACACTGACACAGGACATATCAAATCCTTAATAAAAGTACGGTACGGACGCACAACACATTTGTAAGTTTGCTAATGTATGCATCTATATATAATGTACATCAACACCCGTAATGGTTAGGACATATTTTATTCTAAGTAAAAAGAAAAGTAAAATAAAATATTAATGGATTTAATTGTTATTCTATGAAAGAAAAGAATTTAGAGGTTCAATCCAATGCATCGCATTATAAAGGTCTTGTGAACCTCTCGCATTTTTTCAAGGTTCTTAGATTCAGTTGGATCTAGTTGGATATAGATGGGCCTATGTTATGAGTCGATAAGTCTCAAGGACTTTGTGAATTATCCTTCGAAACTAATTGTTTTTCTAATTTTAGCGTGGAGCAAATAACAATATACAATGCAAAAATTGTAAGATTAAGCCTCGAAAAATAGAATAAAACATCTAATATGCTTATTGTCTGAACTCATTTAGATAAATAAATTAAAATTGGGTGCTATGAAACATGGTCATGTACATAGATACAACACGACATGACATAGATACGGGGACATGAGAAAACCCTCAAAAAGTGGGACATGGAGACACAAATATAAACACCATTCTAAAATACGTTTTTATTATGCGAGCGGTCCGAAAACGCATAATGCTTGAGATTAAAAGGATTATGGAGAATTACACGGGATATTAATATTTATTATATATTGATATAATAATTCTTAAGCATGTATAAATTTAGCACTATAAAATAAAAAAAATTAGAAAAATGCATCTTAATTTCTCAGTTTTGCTTAGCAACAAGCCAATAATAATACTTAAAATAATCTCATATGCAAAATCAAATCAAAAATCCGCTTGAGATCTCCAATTCTTCAGTCCTAATTTCAACTTTTGATTAAAATCTCAAACATAATTTAAGATCGAGAGGCTGAGGATCTAGGAGAGTGTCCGCGAGCGTGAGAGGTTGAGGAGAGAATCGACAAGGGGGAGAGCTAGGAAAGTGATTTAGTGAGAGTGAGAGGCTGAGGAGAGAGAGTCGGCTAGAGGAAAAACCGAGGAGAGAATACACTAGGAAAGATGATTCGTCAAAAGAATCTGGACAATAGCTAGAATAAGTCTCGACGAGGGGGAGAGATGTGTTAAGGGCAGCGAGAGATGAGTCTGATCGACGAATCGGGAAAAGGAAGAGAGGAAAGTTTGTGAGGAGTTGAAAATGCATGTGTAATAGGGAGGATTGAGGAAAATTACATCTTCCACAACCCTAAAAAGATAATGAGGATTGGTTATTGGGTCATTTATGTATTGAAATCCAAAAAAATCTATCAACAGATTAAACGTAATGCTGGTTATGAGGGCGCATAACCCACGTAACCCGCATATCCGTATGTTTACAAGATTGTCCTCATAATAGTGACGTTTTTTGGGTTTTTATGAGATTTCACTCTGCATTCGCTTATGCGGTCGCATAAGCAGTCGCATAAAGCCATTTTTTGAACACTGCGAGTGCTCGTATTTATGCATGTGATGTGCATCAAAACTAATAGTTGTTAAGAGATGTATTCTTTAAAGTAGAAAGAAAAGAAGAAAAAATTAATGATTTAAACATAGATTCTAATCAACTAACCATATTAAAAGAAAATCTAAATTCAATCAAATGGACCAAAAATATTTGAAGTCTCTATCTTTGTAAGGCATTTAAGGCCTATTCACTTGGTATCCCTTTTATGTTAAAACGGATTTATGTCTTTTTAGGCAGTGTACGATTACATTATGCGTAACATGTGATCTCTATGACTTTTTAGAAGCAGACACGGTCCCAGATGTGATCTGTATAACTTTGGAAGCGAAAATGGTTCTGATATGTAAGTTTTTGGATTTTTAAAATCTAATATGGTTTCAGTGTGTCTGGTCCGTATTAGTAAGTGTCGTGCAAGTTCACTGCTCGATACATATTGTCTACGAACATGCCACTAAAATTGAAGTGCCTGTTCTTCGTTGACTAGGTGCATATAACTAGCCAACATGCGGGTCGTCTAGAGTCTACACAGACTTGATCTAGGTTAGCACCAAGGTAAGTCCAGACGCTGAGCGATAGCACGGGCTTCCAGATTTGTATGTCATTTTTAGTACAATGTTCTATATTTTTTTTTAGCATACTTGTTCACCTGAGACTTCCAAACTGAAGTTCTAATGTTTATTTATAAAAAGTTCTGGACCATGGTTCATGTGAGAATATGGACAAATTAAACTGTTCAACTTATTCTTTCCAGGTGAGGTTATTTATTGAATTACATCCTTTAGGAATTTATTGTTGCATGAGATGTACATAATATCAGATTCTATCACAGCAGAATGTAAGCTTCATAATTTTAAGAAAGGATGTCCATTTGCTGAACATTACTATTTTTTTGGGAAATTTTTTTTTTAAAAATGTTATCTTTTAATCTGTTGATATTCATTGTCAGATACTGCCATCAGAAACGTATGAAACTATCAATACCCTCAGTACAAACCTCGACTTTCTACAAATTCTCCTGGTACCTACATAACATTTAGAAAGGAAAATGGTAATCTTTACCTAATGCTATTGATTCGCTACCATCTTGGCGAATCCATACTTGTGAATATCTCTCAAGTCTATATTGCTTTAATTAGCTCATGCCACACATTCATTACCGTCTCATCCAACCAATATAAAATAAAGTTTTACCACCTATGATATCTCCTACCTCTCGAAATTCGGTTCACATATGAGTGATTTGTTAATGTGCATATTAGTTATTCGCTTCAAAATAATGTACGCGTTTAATTTTTATCTATAGCATAGTCATTATTAAGTTACATATTACTATTAAATGTCATCTACATGTGATATGTAACGGAAATCTGCTTTTACGTCCGACTCTCTACTTGGATACTCCAAGATACTTGCCATTGCACGATACTTCTCTTCCATACCCTTAACACAGAGGGAGATTCACCAAAATATCTCTTTAATGTTTAATATAGTTTTACTATTTTAGTTTCATATGCTATTTTGACACGTAGAACATAAGGGTTCTCTCATATGTCAGATGCATTAAGCATATTTCAATATGCTTTAATTTTCAATTGTTATTTTAATTATAATGTTTGTAGAGATAATTAGATAAAAGCTTAGACCATGTTACAACAAAAGACGAGATATGTCAAGCTCCTCCATTGAAAGATAAAAAGAATCAGATACTGAATACCTATTATCTTTATTTATCCAGATGGTGTAAATTACTAAATTTATGTTCATCACTGTCGTAACAAATATTTTCTAATTATGATAAATGTTTTAAAGACAATGCTTGTGTATTTGTTGAGGTTTAAAATATCATATTCGGTATCGGTAGTAGCCAATTTTTAGTGTGTATAAGAATTGGCAATTGGATATATATAGCGGTGATTTCGGAAATATCAGCAGTCAGATACGGTGTATTGTTTTTGGGCATCTCAAAATCAGATATGGTGTATATATATATATATATATATATATAGCGGTCAATATTTATAACCTTTATTTTTATTATTATTGTTGCTTGACTACGTCGTGCTCTAGCTTTTTAGGATTTTTGTTTTTGCAATTCTTCATATAGATGTAGACCAAGGCTTTAAATATTTTCTGATACCGATGTATGTCATATATGTTGTGTTGGATTTTGAGATACCCTCTACGCGATCTATTGATTCGATATTTGCCAATATGTTCGATATTGCTGATCTCAATACTATAATCAAAAGCAAATACAAATTTCAATGTTTTAAACCTTGATGTTCACATACATGTATCCATATGCACTGCATCACATGCATGCACGTATTTATGTATTTCTGCATTTTTTTAATGTGCTTGTCGATACTAACAAGCATTTTATTTTAAGTACTTGGGATATGCTACATGAATCAAAAGAGAATTACACTGGATCAATCACATGGATTATCCTTCTCCACTCATTGCTATCGAGCAATATGTCTTTATTTAAACTTCAAGCATCCATGTGTGTCTTGTCGATACCCAATTACATATATATCCATGCTTCCATGCAAACATATACTATAATTTTAAAATTTAGAAGTCATTTCCATTATTTATTATGTTGCCACTATTGTGAATATGTTTTACTGTGTGAATATGTTTTACTGAACACATTTTTTCATATTCCATTTCAAATGTGGATTATATGTTTACTAGAATAAGAGAGTGTACAGAGGAGTCAAATATTAAAAATGTAACGATGATTCTCTTTGGAGAATAAAAGACACGTTGAAGATTTTCTATAAATGATTCTCTTTGTAGTCCACTAGCGCTTGGAACTTCTTTTAAAAAATGAGAATAATATAAATGAGTTGACAGTTCATATAAGTTGCCCGTGCTGCCAGTCCATTTTCATAAAAAAAGTGAATAATATAAGTGTGTTGACATCTCATATAAGTTATTTGTCCTGCCAGTCCATTTTCATGATCTCCGTTATGTTTTTTTTCATTTTTTTTTTCCTTAATTATGATCTCAATCAGCTTCACTCGTACCCAATTTCTGGGATTTTAATTTTGTTTTGGACTTCCATCAAGCCGATATAAAATTAACAATTTTATGTAAAATAGAAGATTTTCTATACACATGAAAGCTCAAATAAATTTCGAAACCCATGAAATTTGATCCTAAAGAAGCTGAAGTGGTAGAGATTATGATCCAAAAAATTTGATTTTTTTTTTTTTTTTCCTTTTTGTTGACAGCTCATGTAAGTTTCTTGAACTGGCTGCTCATTTACATATTCCCTTAAAATAAAAAATTTATATGAATAACTTTTTGTGGTAAAACACTATACCCTATGGAGCCAGTCTGGGATTGTAAATTGAATCAAATATTACTTATAAATAAAGAAGATTCAAGTTCTATTGTTTTTATGTTATTTTCATTACAATAGGAAATTGATTAAACGCGAGGGCCATGGTAAAAAGTAGAGTGAGATAGTAAGTCACATGATTAGGATACAAAATAATGTGTTCTATCCACGGATGAATGTAAAGGGACCAAAAATTTATGTTCTCTTTTTCAAAAACTGCCCGTCTTTGTGAGTAAACACAACTTATAGGCTCCGGAGAAAACGCAACGAACTTCAAAAACTGCCTGTCTTATCACCACACCCACTACCTTTGCCTGTTTATATAAGTTATTTTATAGGTTCCAATTTATTATACGAACCTAGTGTTTCTGCATAGTTAATACAGTGTGCTCCAATTTTCTATTTGGATTATGATCAACAATTTTAATGTAGACTTCAACTGATCAAGTTCTTTTTAATTTTAGTTATTAATTTCTATTTAATTTGTTTGGATTTGGATTAAGTTAGGATTAGTTAAAATTTGGTAGATTTGTGTCATAGTTAGAATTATGCTATTATTCATATTCGGATCTTTTCTTATCTATTCATAAGCATGTAAAGTCTATAAAAAGCGCTAATGAAGAAGCATTGTAGGCAGTATACGATGGACTTTTAATAAGTGATAAGTTCTCTGGACTTTGGTCCAGATTACTCACCCCCTCTTCACTCTTTCATCCTCTATCCTGTCTACATTAAATTTCCTTCAACAATTTATCCATATCTCTATTGTTTGATTTAAACTGGGAATTGGTTTGCATTGACAACAGTTGACAGGATGCAAAAAATGTTCTTGCATCATTAAACCTTTTTTTTTTTTTCCTTGTTACTACTTATGCACTTTCGTTTACCTGTTTGAAAAACTTATGCCAATGTGTTGCTTTAGATCTTATTCTTATAAAAACTTTTTCGCTTCCAGTGCCAAGGATGAGAATGAGGTAGCATTGTGCATTAAAGAGTTGAACTCTCCATGCTTCTATCCTTCAATGGTGTCACTCTGGGTCACCGATGCATTTGAAAGAAAAGACTTGGAGAGAAGTTTGTTGGCTATGCTTCTTGTTAATCTATGCAAATCTCGTGATTGCTTGCTTAGTCAAGTACAACTCACTCAGGGGTAAACATATAATTCATTCCAATTTAAGCAGCAAAACCAACGGCTTCAACATTCTGGTGAATTCAAAGTTTACTAACCCTCTCTTTTTCTTTCTTGCAGCTTTGAATCTGTTCTCTCTTTGTTGGAGGATGCTGTGAACGACGCTCCCAGAGCACCTGAGTTCCTTGGCCGCATCTTTGTCAAGGTTATACTGGAGAATGTAGTGCCTCTTAGAGATTTAGCAAAATTAATTCATGAAGGCGGGGAGGAGCCTGGCAGTCTTCGTGAGAGTGGGCTCGCAGCGGAGGTCCTTGGGACCGTGCTGGAGATGATTAAAGCGGAGAAGGGAGAACCCGCTCTCCGAGAGATCATTGCAAGCTCTGAACTTCGTTTGGAGGATTTTAGGCCACCCCATTCTATCCCATCCAAAAAACTAGAGGCGTTTCTGTAGGGGTTGGGGGGCTAATCCGGTGAAATTATTCTCTTTTTTTTTAGTAGGTTCTGTTTTATAGTAGTTTTTTTCTTTACAAATGACTTGATATTCTTTTGGAAATCAAAATTGCGGATGGAAAGAGAATGGAGGCAGGTTTTTTTTTCCCCTTTCCATAGGCATAATGCAATTTTAACGGGTCAACACGGCTATTCTTATGCGCACTGGTAGCTTGAAATCCTTGTTTGGCACTGTTGAGCTAAAGAGATTCATGAAAGCTATCCTAGTGTTATGTTTGATGTATCCAGATTTTTCCTTGAATCTCTAGTTTAAGTTGTATATGAAGCTAGAGTTTCTTGGTTCAGTGTACTCTCCCAAATTTTTCTACAATCAGGCCTGCAGAATTTTGCCTTGAAGCTTATAATGAGAATAATTTCCTTCCCAGTGCTGTTCTTGGTGTTTGCAATTGAATTTTGGTGTCATTTTAATAATGGTACAAGGGGTGCTCAGATAAACTGCAGATTTATTACAGTGCTTGTTATGGAGTTTCTATTACAGGTTCCAACTAGTTCAACAGACAAATTGTTGCAGTTTGTAATTCATTTTCTTTTCCCTTTCTTTGTGTTTGACGATGTGGAGTAATTTTTGAGAGATCATTTCATTCATCCATTGAATTTACTCCATTTGTGTGGATTTGATAAGTCATTTTGCAAATGTGAGAGTAAAAGAATCTGGCTCCTTGATGAATATTGGAGCCTCTTTCTAAATGAATAACATTAGTAATATCCCCAGCTAAACCAGAGAGATCATAGAGAATGAGACAACCCATAGCTCATGTTCTATTTAAATTTCTGAATTAAAAATGAAAATTTAAAAATTTGAACAGGACAGGCCAAGGTGAGTAACGCTGTGATTGGGCTTGTAGCTCTGGTTGTGTGGGATGGTTGCTTGCATTCAGGTGAAGACCAAAGATCCTGAGCGAACCTGTCGATGTAATTCTTGATAGAACCTGCTCATTAGAACCAAGTCAAATGCGGCTAGGTTTGTGCCATGTACCAATGAAATTTAGAAGAATAAAAAAAAAAAAAAAAAAAAAAAAAAAGAGAGTAGTTGAATTTATCTCCCCTTGCCTGTTTGCTCAGATAAATGACCAGGTTCAGAGGAAACTAAATTGAGCCATTTATTGCATCCATAAACACTAAATAGAATTGTTGATCCTATGAGATTGTTTACTCTTGGTTTCTATTCCAAGACCAAGTTGTTTAAACTGTAGAATGAAAGTGTTCTACTGTTTCTTTGTTTTTAAATAAAAGAATGTTGTAACGATCCTATTCCTTATATTCTCTATATCGCTCATATCAATTCTGGAGTCTGGATATCGATATTGCTTCGATATTGAGTAAATTGATCATATCTTGAATTATAATAATCAGATTATATATTTTTTGGACATGCTTATTGCACTCATCTCATTTTAAAAAAGTTTTTTTTTTTTGGTGATTTTTCTGGAATAGTTAAAAAACCAACTAAAATGTTATTCTTTAAATTCTACACGCACCATTCCTGCGGCCCCACCTAATACTTTAACTTGTTAATCAAGCTAGATTTTTTTTTTCAAACAGATATATTGTGATTAAAGGATTTCAATAAAAAATAAGGGGTATTTACTAGGTTTGTCCCTCAAATCTTTATATATTATGATTTAGTCTTCCAAATCTTCATATTTAGAATTTAGTCCTCCAAATCTCCTAAGTTACTACAATTTAGTCCCCTCCCAAAATCTCCCAAATTTTTGATCTGATATTACTATTTTACCCTTTCTTATTCATTCTTTCTCTTCCTCATCTCTTCTCTTTTTCTTCATTGTTCCTCCTCTCTTCTCTTTTTCTCTTCCTTCTCTCTTCCTCCTTTTTTCTTTATTGGGAGAAGAGAGGAGGAAGAGAGAAGGAGAAGAGATGAGGAATAATGAAGAAAATGAGAAGAGAGGAGGAAGAGAAAGAATGAATAAGGAGGGGTAAAATGGTAATATTATATCAAAAATTTGGGGAATTTGGGGAGGGTACTAAATTGTAGTAACTTAGGAGATTTGTGGGACTAAATCCTAAATATGAAGATTTGGGGGACTAAATCATAATATATAAAGATTTGAGGGACAAACTAGTAAATACCCCTAAAAATAAAATTAATTTAAAATCCTATCTAAACTAGTCCCCGCACAATCAAGTAACTAACCCTTGCGTAGCAAATAAACTAGTTTCGACACAGAAGTAAACTAAGCACCGAGGCAATAGAGAGCCAGTTTCGATAGTGCAATAGAGAATTATCTGTGTTAGAAAAAAAAAAAAAAAAAAAAAAAATGGCCACACTGATGCATTCAAATCAATCATTTGCAACGATTTAGGTAGTTGAGTGATTACTAGATAGTTCATCCTAAATAGCTCTAATACGTTCATTCATTATCAAGGCAAATAAGAATAGAATTGATGAAAAATCATGATACAATTTAATTGTATTTAAAAAAAGGGTTAATTACACTCAGACCCCCTATAGTATGGGGCATGTAACATTTAGACCTCCTGAAGTTTAAAACTCTCACTTAGACTCCCTGAAATATCTAAATCACTGTGTTTTAATTACATTCAGACCCCCTGGTCCAGGAGGTCTAAGTGAGAGTTTTAAATTTTAAGGGGTATAAGTGTTATATGCCCCATACTACAGCGAGTTTGAGTGTAATTAACCCTTAAAAAAATTACTTGTTGAGTTACCATAAGTTTTACTTTTTGTCGCTACATTATATATATTCTTAATTATGTCAATATTTTATGTGGCTCCCTTCTTTATAAATGTCAACCATATTATCTCATTTGGTATCTTATTATAAACTTTTTAATCGGGAAATACCATATAGAAATCTTAACTTTTCTCTTGAAGTCGTTTTTAAAATTAAAGAAACAAAAGAATAACGCTTATCGTCGATACCTCTGGTATGAGTCAAAACTATTCTCTAATATTTTAATATTATGCCTTAATCTATATTCAAACTATTTCCATATGGTTGGACACATAAATTTATTTCAGGGGAATTATAACAATTCTGAATATCATATTTATTCTTATAGAGAGGTACTAATGCAATACGTAAAACTTTTGGTCTCTTTTATTTATCACAATTAATTAATTGGATTAGAAATTCTAATTCAGGCATATCGGTTATTCGTTTTATCATGACTAGTCTATTTCAAAATTTAAAACTTAAAATGTGATTCCGACTTTGGATTCATTATTTTTTTATATTTCTAAATTATTTTATTTTTATCAGATTTTTCTGAAATTGTCCAAAATTCAATCATTACCCGAATCTAATTGAAAACTAATTGGATCTTTGGTAAGCATAATTTTAAGTTTCAAATGATGTTCCGCCTTTGGAAATATCTTTTTTCCAATACCACTGATTTTTTCTTGAATTTTTTTTGAAAATGCTCTAAAACTGACAAATATGACTTTTGATTTATTGATCCAAGTTTGAAGTTTTCTATTTGCAAACTGTTCATCCAAAAATTATTTCACAAATTGCACTATGATCATCTCAGTTTATTTTGTCTGCTATTTTTCTGAAAATTATTTGGATACTCTACAGAATGCGAATCGAGATCTATAAAAATAAGGGTTAATTACACTTAGAAGGTATATGACTTATCACCCATAAAGTTTTAAACTCTCACTTAAACCCTTTATACTGCAGAAAAAATCTATTCGTCTGAGCTTTCCTATCAGTTTTTTTCTATGGTCCAGAGAATCTAAGTGAGAATTTTAAACTTTAGAGGTGATAAATTATACACTCCTCATGTTACAAGAGATCTGAATATAATTAACCCTTTGATGAACCTTACAAACCTTTACTCGTATAATTACAAATATTACAAATTCACACTGTTGTGGTGGAGGGTGAGCTTAGTCACAAGCTGGGTGCAAATAGCAACCCCCAAATTTGCCTTTCCACAACCGTCCAATTCCAGTAACGCTAATAGACGGTCCGGATAAACTCTACAGCTCAAAACCTCGCTATAAAATCTAGGGTTAGGGTTTCCGCCGAGACGAGCGCGTCGGAAGGAGAGCCTTCTCGCTTCGTCTAGGGTTTCAGTCGCTCTCCCCCGTCGCGGCCGCAAAAATGGTACGCTCTTCAACTCCATTTATATCATCCTTTGTTTCAGGGTTTCAATTGCTGTTATGCTTGATTAAAGCTCTAATCTTGATTATGTGATCGCTTGGCAATAGATCACACCATTTCTTTTTGTGCTTCAAGTTGAAGTTTTTGATTTGGGATTTGCTTTTGTGAGACTATGGAAGGGTTAAAGGGAACAACTTGATGCTAATCTTTCGTGGTCAGTGTAATCGTTAGGTGATATGTAACATTTTGGGGGTGATTTTTGTGGCTATTTGTTGTCATTTGTTTTTGCTCATGTTTGATCCTTAGAGCATGATAAGATCAAAGCTAACCCATGCTACTATCAATTTGATATATTCAATTGCGATGGGCAAGTTGATACTTGGATGAATTGGACAATAGTTTTATTTAAAACGGTTGGAAACCCTAACTCTTATAGAATAGTTAACCTTTATTTATAGAAGAATTTTGGTTTGATGGTATGATATGTCTTGTGATTTCTGTGTAACTCACTAACTTCATAGCCGTGCGAGTGCCTATGTAACTGAATAAAGGAAGAAACTAGAAAATAAACAGTTTATTAAGCTTCTAGGATAGCCTGTATGTGCTGTAACTATTCTTCCTTCTATAGGCAGACAAGTGATAAAATGAAATGCAACTTAGTGTATTTTCAGCATTCATCTTTGCTAGAACTTGATTATTTGCTAATCGTTAACATGGTATATCAATTGTAATAGTCAGGTGCATTTTTGGACTAGACCTACATCTGTGAAATAAGCATTGATTATAGAAAAGATCTAACTATAGTGGCCTACTAAAATGTGCTTTACAAATTACACCTTGGGTTAAGTTTAGTGATAAGGTGTTTGGCATGGATATGATTTCTAGATGCATTTATATTCTCTGCCATTTTGGTATTTCAACATTTTAAAGCCAAGTTATTATGAAAGGTCTACCTACAATTTCGTCACTGTGTTTTCATGTTCTGTTCTTCTGACTTAGCTTTGTGCATGTACATCTTCATATGATGCTTATTCAATAATTTTTGTTGAGACATTGATGTATTGCAACTTTTGATTTACTGTTTAGTATATTCAGCACCTAACTGTTGACACATTGTCCTGTGAATTTAGACTAAACGCACCAAGAAGGCTGGAATTGTTGGGAAATATGGTAAGTCTTGATTTTATCCTTTCTTAACTGTTCACTCAAAACAAGCCGATTATACCTTCTTTATGAAATACTGGAAGTTTTCAAATGAGTGATGATGCAGGAACCCGATATGGTGCAAGTTTAAGGAAGCAGATTAAGAAGATGGAGGTCAGCCAGCATGCGAAGTACTTCTGCGAGTTCTGTGGCAAGGTACATTATTTGTAAGAAAAGGACTTGCTTATATTATCATTATTGTCAGTGCTAAGGTTGGCACGTCATGATGCAGTATGCTGTGAAAAGGAAAGCTGTTGGGATTTGGGGCTGCAAGGACTGTGGCAAAGTCAAAGCGGGTGGTGCCTACACATTGAAGTATGATTATTTATCATAAACTTTTCAATAATTAAACATTCTAACCTTCTAATTTATTATGTTACCGATGAAGCATTTCTAATCTTTTCTTTGGTAGTCATAATTACTGTATGAGAATTAGATCTCTGAAAGTATTTTAATTTATTAGAGATCCTGTAATTAAGCTTCTAGTTCACAGGTATTGTAGATGCTTGTTTTTTCATGTGCTTTCAGGTTGTCATCTTTAGCTTTTGAACATTCGTGAACTTGTCACTAATGGATCCGGCAAGCAGGACTGTAGGATTAAAATGGGCTTCAGGATGTGAATCCCTTTGATAGGGTAACTGAGAACCATAGCCACCATGCCCCCTCTCTCTTAATCACATGTCTCGCTGAATCCAGAAACTAATAGAAGAACAATGAAAAGATTTGTGAGGAGAAACTAAAATAAAATAATGAAAAAGACCTCTTTGCCTGCAAATGTGCACCATCTAGTTCTTTGTTCTATCTATAGTAACCAATTAGCCCCATCTATTTCTTGATGCTTGTTCACTTCATTCCGAGTTCTCTCACAGTTATTTATTTATTTTTTTGTTAAGTCATAATTGATTTTAATTTGTTGCTCATATTTGATATTTTGGGGATAGAAAATGCATCATGTAAGGATTGAAAATAAGACATGTGAGTGATTGGTGTGTGAGTGATTGTTCTTCATACGATTGAAGAAGAGATTAGGGATGAGAATGGGCAGGTCCAAGGGCCAGCTCTTGGCCTGTCCTATTCAAATGTTTGAATTAAAAAAATAAATTTTTATTTAAAAATTAAAAAAATTGAATATGACAGGCCCGGGATTAGCTCTTGGATCTGCCTATTATCATCCCTAGAAAAGATGTTACTAAAGTTAGTACTTTCTCTGAGGATACATCTTTTCAGAAGCCCATGTTCCTTTTCTTCTAAATGACAACTATTTATATAGCAACAACAAATGTTCTATAAAATCCATAGTATTCTCTTGAGTACTCGGCTGACTTCTTCAAGCATGCCGAGCTTAGGAACTTGCTCAAAAAAGTGGATAAAACAAGTACTTGTTTGATTCGGTTGAGTCCGAGTTATGAAACAGGTACTCGGACTCTTATCTGGTAAAGGGAAAAATAAAGCTCGTAATTTTTTTAATTTAAACCCGATCCGTTAGTTTTTGCTATGAAATTCGTCGAGGGAGATATTAGGTCTCGATCACGACGAGTTTCTGCAGCTTTGGTGAATTGATAATTGTGGAGGAGTTTCAAGGTGATATGATTAGCGAGGCAGCAACGACAAGAGCTAGTATGGTGGTTGCAGTGATCTGTCCAGATAGTGAAGACGATGATGTCTGTTGTTCGTGCTTCGCAAGAAGGTAAGATAGGTCCTTTTTTCGATTGTTATAGTTCTTGAATAGGACATGCCAAGAGCTCTGCAGCAGCTAGATAAGAAAAAAGGGGAGTTAAACGTTACAAGTCAAACAGGTTGAGATTCAAACCACTATCAGTTGAAAAGATGAAGTGACAATTGGGTGACGAAGGGGAGAGATTTCTTTTTCTTGTTTTCCCTTCCATTTTTTAATTGCCTAATCAGAGCCTTGAACATTTTTAAGGTAGTGTTTTGTATACCTGATTGGATGGTTATCAGTTGACAAATCAAAGTCTTTCACATCCTAAGCCCTGAGCTAACCTGTGCCTTGTTTTTGGCAACTATAGTTAGTGTCAGGTTATGGGAATGATGTCTGGTTTTTTTTTTCATTTTTCTAAGAGCTTTGTACCAATTTATTGTCAAGTGTTTCTATTTATACATTTTTATGTTAAGCTCATCTTCTCCTTTTCTAAATTTTTTGTAACTCAATGGCTTGTCTTTGTTTTTGATTCCAAAGTTTAAATTCTAAGAGTTATTTCATTAACTCATCAGTTGTCATTTCTTCTCTTGCATCCATTTCATTGTTCTGCTTGTATTACTTTCTAGTTTAATGAATTCTTGCTTTTACAGCACTGCCAGTGCCGTCACAGTTCGGAGCACCATCAGGAGGCTGAGGGAGCAGACTGAGAGTTAGATTCTCTCAACAGCTTATCCATTAGTTCATTTGCTTTTTCGTTATGGTTGTAATTGAGTAGAGATTCAATGTCTGTTTCTTTCCAATTTAGGACCTTTCTTAGTTTTGCTGTGTTATGGTAGAAAGGATAATTTTGTTTTGCAAAGTTGCTGATCTGAGTTATGAGATGCTATTTTATTTTTAGTCGGAAATTGAAGTAGATGTTTCGTTCTATTAACCATTTTTGGTGCTGCTGAGATTGTCAGTCTGTAGTTTGTTTTGACTGAGTTGAAACTTTTGTTCGAAGAGAGGCTCACTGATTGGAATTGTTGTTTTGCGCTGGCGCCATATTCGTGTCAGCTTGTATCTTCTGCAAAGTAGAGTTCCATTATTTTGAGAAGTCGAAGATAATTCTTACCATACTATGCTAACTATGATTCTTACATTGTTTGTGGTGTTCATGATTAATGTTTGTAAGATTTATGACTAAATCTAGAAGTTCTATCGATATTGGTTGCTTCGGTTGGGTTGGTTGTATTTGAATCAAGTGTCTTTTGGCATTGAAATGGAATGAATTCTCCTGGGAAGTGGTTCTTATAGGGAATTTCTGAGATTGAGCACACCACTGGTCTTAGTCAGCAATGAGCACGTCTTTCTGAGTTGGGGATCAGCTGCTTGGAGATTAATCCTCGATCAAGGCAAAAGTCAATGTCACAAAAAAAAAGAATTACAAATTTTTATGTTTTTACAGCTGTAGAGTGGTCTTACTAAGACCAGTGGTTTGTTCACTTGGATTCCCTTCTGATATCAAGACCTCTGAGTAATTTCTGTTGGTTCAGCAAATTTCTGTTGGTTCAGCAAGAATGCATTCTTGCATTGACAGATAACTGAATTGGACTGAGAGATGACTGAATTGGACCAAGAATGCATTCTTGCATTGAGAGATAACTGAATTGGAGATGCAAGAAGTGTGATGCCTGATCTCTGAGATTCACTGATCAAACAATAAAATGTCATGGTTCATTGTTAAGAGGCTGTATATCATCAGCTACTCAATTAATTTCCCCCAAGGAAACACAAGAGCATTTTTTTGCTATATTGATACATCTCACTATATTCACAAAATTAATGCAAATAGGAATGGAGACATTCGTAACAGTAAGCTAACAGTAAGCAAAAGAAAACTAGAAAACCGAGACTCAAATATGGAAGATGAATTGCTGAAATTGAAGCAAAGCTGTGCATATATTATTCCTCTCGTTTCAGCTTGCAAATCCAAACAGCAGTTCAAGACTCGAGCGCGAAGAGCTAAATGAGACCTGACAGTAACACATCGCTATATGAGACCTGACAGTAACACATCAGTCAGCGTTACCGCACCATAATTTCTCTAGAATTAGAATTGGAAGCAAGCACAGAAACAAAAATAGAGGATATCCTGCCGAAATACGTGCAGTCGTATCAAACCATTTGCAATGTCATGTATCGAAGCACAAGCTACCTTAAAAAGTCATTCAATAGCAACACTAACCAAACAAATTATATTATGTATCTGGAAACTCTCAGTCACAAGAGACCCAAGCAAGCACTAAGGTTACAACTAAAATAGAAATAAATATTGGCCTGATGAAGAATGATACAATTCCAAAGGCCCCAGATTTGTGAGTGGGGGTGAATAGATGATGCTGCGCCTCTTCAGTCTTGCCACAACATTTCCTTCCAGCAAAAGCTGACAGAAGAACCTTAGAAGGTGCACCCTAACTCTACAGCTCAACTCTGCATCATGGCTTGTGAATCTTGAAACCAAATACTCTTGGGACATACCGCTGTGATGGCTTCTGTGGCTTGAGGTGCGGATACGTCATGAGAAAGAGGTGAGGAAATGTTGTGCCAAAGTAAGCACCATCAAGGTCTGTGCAAAGTCAAGAAAATCTCACAAGCAAGTCCAAGACAAGAGTATACTAATAAAGCAGTATTATGTGGATGCAGATGATAACAAAAGTTTGATACTATCCAGATTATTATCAGCTTCATTCCTGTCAAATTATCAATGTTATACACTTTGCAGGAAAAAGTTCAAGAATTAAAAACAACATTTAGTGCCCAAAATGAGGTTAACTAGTATTATTGTGCAACAGAACTGAGCACATCTATTAAAATCTTGGCATGCATGCAAATATATCAAAATCGTGAGTCTTAAAATTGGTTCATTCAGTAGTCATTTACATGCATAGGTGATAAACATCAGAATTATTTAAACTTGTTCTTTCTACCATTTTTTAATACCATTAACGCTGACAAATAGATTATGAATTCAATATTCGGATGATAAATAGCATATAGATTTAGGTGGACATGTATGTATATTTTTCATAGATATATTTAAACTGTGGATGACATGCATGTAAGGTTTGGGCTCATACCCCTCGTTTGCCTCTATTCTTACCCTCGATAGATACATCAAGATACTTGGATATTCAAGTTCAAACTAAGGCTATGATTGGAGGTTTAGATTTCAAGTGTTTTAGGGTGTTTTGGAGGATGTGTTATAAAGGTTCATAAGAAAACTTGCTTGTGAGTTTTTGGACAAGTGTTTTGAAGTGTTTTTAGAACACCCCAAAACACTTGGATAGGTGGAATGCGAAGGACCGATTTAGTTGGTTCGCCGTATGCTTTAATTAAAAAAAAAAAAAAACACTTGGATAGGTGTTTTGGAGTTTTTTTTATAACACTCCAAATCGGAGTGTTTTTTAAGTGTTCTAAAATACTTACCCAAAAATACCCTCTTTTTTCTTTGTTCCAACTCTCTCCCACGTATTTTATTTTTTCCTAATTGGATATATTTATCTTTTACATGTTTATGAAACCCACAAATGCCCGTGAGAAAACTAAACTTCCAAGAACAAGTTTGAACATCCCAAAACCCATGATCAGAACACTCCAAAACACATACAACCCAAATACTCCAAAACACACACTTTAAAAACACTCCAATACACTTTGCTTTTGACATCCAAGCACTCAGTCTAGAAGTCCATACATGAACATCAAGATATAATTCATAGCTAAATCTCTAATGCTGCAATGCATGGTTAATAAGTTAAAGAAAAATTGCTTGAATGAAAAGGATACTGCCTTGGTACTTAGACCGTGGGTAATATATATCTTCACATTTGGGACAATAGATTTTCACAGTACTAGATCGAGGGATGTCAGATTGCCCTACAGGAAGACAAGGTTGACCACAACAGTAAACTCTGGGGCACCTTCCAAAGTCATAGTTCTTGAACTTATCTAGCTGCAAAGGTTGCCAATCATACTTGTTATTTTCGTAATCAAAAGTACAAAGAAGTAAAGGAAATAGGAGCTAACTAAAAGCTTACCATTGCAGCCATCCCTTTGCTTGTTAAAATGTATCTAACATGAATCAAGCCATATAACATCTCTGCTGCAGATTCAACCAACTCATTTTGCTCCTCAGTAAACATATCACCTGTGCAGTTGTATAATCAAGATCATCTTCATAAAGCTGAATACAGTATAATTAAATGATAATAAACATATAATACACAACCCAATATCTGAATTATTAGAAAAACTGCTATTCATAGTTAACATTAACAAACACTATTTGTAAATGCAATTTTTCAAAATATTGAGTGTGCATGAGTTTAGAAAGGGTTTCTAAAACTAGGTTTAGGGGCTTTTGGATGCCTGCAAGTAGCCCTACAAGTTGCAACTTGTAATACTCCGAGTAAAATTTTATTAATACAAGTTGTTGTAACTTGTATTGCTACATCTGGATTGGGTCGTGCGACTAGTAACTATAATTGCAAAAACTTTCAAATTTCAATTTCTTAGAGCGCCGTGAGAATTACTACTTTCATCAACATTAAAATCGTTGTTTGCAAAGGGGAGATGATAAGTTTCACACTTTTTTTTTTTTAAATCTTAACTATAGTTGTAACAAGTGTGAAAATGGTTGCAGCTACGGTTACAAAACTGCCGTCACAGCCCAAGAGCAAAAAACTTCCACTTGGAGCAACTACAATCTACAGTTACAAACACCACAACTTGCAGGTTGCCCAACATCCCCTTAATACTTGTAAGTGACTGAAAATAAATGTTGCATGAAACTGAATACGAATACTAAAAGCTTGTTAGTGCGTAGAAAAGAAAAAGAAGAATTGAGGATATAAAACATAAAGTTAGGGAAAAAAAAAATCTCATTCATATAGCAAGCTTGTGGGACTCAAATGAACACGAGAAGCAAATTCCTTTAGTAAATTATGATTTCAGGTCTTCTTAATGACATTGCAGTGCTGCAGACTTGAGTGAGACTTTTTCTTTGGATATGATAATACCATACCCCTCACAATCAGTCACAGAAATGTAGTGCCAATGCCATTTTAGTAAAGCAGTGATAGAATTAGAATTTTTCAAGTCTGACTGATAGCACATAAGATAAGAAGATACTGTGAATGCAGACAACTCATGCTGCAAACTGGTTGAAGGCATCATATGTGGCATTAGGCCTGAATAGAAAGATAGAGGGTTTGAACAACTTTGATGCCCTAAATAAGTCGCATATCTGGTATGATCTAGGCTACAGGTCCATTCGAACATTCATCATCTAAATGGAGTTTTTTCTTTGCCAACAAATTATCACAATTATTTCCAGATTTAACCTTAGACTGAAAGTAGATCCACTACATGAAAAGGAAGGCTTAACCCTTAATCAAAAAGTACAGATCACTAACTATAAATTACTAAATTATTAGGAATTTGAAAGAGGCTTCAAGCTTATAAGCAGGAATAGAAAAAACTCTCGAGACGAGAAGAGCATGCTTTCGAGAAGAAAAGAGCTGGGGGCAGCAACTGGTGAATAGAGAAATGTACAAAGTTACAGAATATAAGCTCAGTTTTGTAGCCCATACAAGGCTGATGGAATCTCTTGGGGATTGACGAAATAGTGCAGAAAATGCAAAGGAAATGAATGATAACTAGACTAAGTGACCAAGGTAAGCTTGGATTGGAATACAAAGGTTGAATAATTTGAGTATTGTATCCAGAGATTGGCTGGAAATTCATCAACAAAGATGAAAGTTTGGGCTAGGTGTATGAACAAAAATATTTAACAAGTCAACTTTCTTGGTGATTAATCCTTTATCTCCATCACTACAATTTAGAGCACTTTCAAGTTCAGAGTTGCAAGGCTGAACTTCATCAACAAGTAAAAAATGAGGTTGGGGGTGGTGATAACATCTTTCATCAAGAAGTAAAATATGAGGTCCGGACTAAAGATAACATCTCACCTTTTCAGGACCCTTGACTTTAAGGTGAGACATTATTGGAGAAGTATGGAGATTAATTGAGGTATGAAAGGGCACAATTTTGGATGCTAAATTACTCTTTTCAACTTGAGCGGATGAAAATGTGTGCAGCCAATTTCAATGGCAATGGTTTGTGCATGGATAGTATTGAGTGCAAGCGAACTACTTTAAGAGAATTGACTACAACACAAACGTCTTAAATCTCTCAGCAAATAATCTAAATGGACTAAAGATCATTTTAGCATACTCATATGATAACTTACAACAGATTTGCTCTTGGAAAGAGGCACTTGATCCTTTCTTCTAGAGGTGCTAAATGCAAAAGTGTGTTACTTTGCAAGGCAGCAGACAGATCACAACTTCCTTTTTTTTTCACAATGCCCTTTATATTATCAATCCTGAAGGGAGCATTCTTAAGATATTAAAAAGATAATATGACCACACACTGCATATAGTTATTGCTTTTGTTGAGAAAAAGTTGTCACAATCTTATGGCAGAGCAGGAGAAAAGTGACTGCTCATATAAAAGTGTTTTCTGAACTATAGAAGTTCTTAAGCATTTGGTCAGTCTAGTTGCAATCAGCATTTCAGGCTTCATGAGGAAGTGATTGGAATTCAAGTTCATTAATGATGAACTGGAAAAATACTCCATGTATGGGAGCTTGTATGCATAGCTAGAAAGTGACTAGTAAATACAGGTATTCGAGTGGGAATGCAATGTCCTAGGGTATTCGGGTGATTAACAATAAATTTGGTATTGGCCCTTAGTACATTCTAAAAAGGTATAATAGAATACACAATGCAAGGATCAGAAGGCAATAAAGTGTCATAAAAATTTAGAACTCCAGATTACAACAGCATATGATCTAATCTTACTAGTTAGCGTATATAAAATGAGCTCTGGAAGTATCTTGAACGTTTAGAATGTTCAAGTGCAGAGCTTACCATGAGATGACTCAACATCCAAAATCAGATCTAGAGCATAATCATAATAAGGAACTTGACTGCTTAAGCCACAAAGGTTGAAATCGTCTTGTATGTAATCATCATCAACTTCACAAAAGAACTCATTTCCTCTTAGGTTACAGAACCATGAAATCCATGATGTGTCCTCCCCATCAGAACCACTAACATCAGATTCTTCACTATCTGTTTCAGATTCTTCTGCTGTAAAGAAAATGAAAGGGCATTTCAAAAACATATGCATAGATATTCCAAGTCAGAATTCGGAAAACAAAGAGGAGAAGTATTAACAAAATCATGAAGAAGTTCACGAAAACACCTAAAATATCTGAAGTGGAATGTCTTGGGTGATAAATGTTAATGAGGAACCTCAAAATTTTAAGGCAGCACCCAAAAATTTTCCACTTGGAAAGACACTTCAGAATAAAATAAATGATTCAAAAATTCAATTCATGATAATAATAATACTTTTTAGTTTCCTAAAAGTTTTTTTTAATAAAGACTTAACAAACTTTTTGAAAATGAAACACCAACTGATTCTCACTTCCGTACCTCCCCAGACGAAAATGGGATGATCTCTCAACATCCTCTATTACAAATTGCTTGCAATTCTCGTCCAATTGCAAGGATCCATGGATTCAGATTTTGTTAGTTTCGTCTTTGTTTCAGTGGTTCTAGTCCAAAACTAGATATAAATCTCGATGTCGCTAAGTTTCTTTAACTGTTGATCGGTTTCAGACTAGTTTCGTTAAGTTTTGGATGAATGAAACTTATGAAACCTAGCAAACTCAAAAGAAAATTCAAAACTAAAGGAAGAAAGAGGGGCTAATATTCCTAGTAGTTAATAATTTCATCTCTTTTCAATTTCTATAGTAATCCTAAATCCGTAAATTCAAATACATCATAGCTTGATATATTTCGTTTAATTTTTAAGTATAAGCAAAATTAAAGTTTAAGTCAACGAAATTCATATATATTTGGACTATATTTTGAAAAAACTTGTTGAGTATCTTAAGTTCACTTATTGATAGAGATTTGATTAGGATTTGATTAGAATTTGGTTAGATTTAGTATTATCTTGTTGCATTAGGATTTGATTAGAGATTTGGATATATTTGTATTTTGTTACTTTAGAATTCTCTATATATATGGCTTGTAAAACCCTAGTTTTGATAGAGTGAAATATGATTTCTTTTGAGAGCATGTGATTTGCTTTATCAAATCTTTTTTCGAGTGATTCGTGAGAGAGTGGGCGTGTGATTCGCCTGGACGTGAGGTCCAAACCCTAATTTATCCTCCAAAACCCTAAGTTCTTCTCCAATTCATCCACCACAAATCCTAAATCGCTTCCGTCCGCCGTCAAATTGGTATCAGAGCTCAAGATCCACATCTTCAGGTATCAAAATTCAAATCTATCTCCATCTTCTTATCTTTCCATCATCTTTTTTTTTTTTATTTTCTTTTAGATTTGAGGAAAAAAAATCAGCGAAAAAAAAGGAAGAAGAAGAAGCAAGCAGGAGCAGCAAAAAAAAAAAAAAAGAAGCGAGCAGGAGCAGCAAAAAAAAAAAGCCAGTAGGAGCAGCAGGAGAAAAAAAAAGATAAAGAAAAAGAAAAAAAAAGAAGAAGAAGCAGGAGCAGCAGGAGAAGAAAGGAAGAAAAAAAAAAAGCGAGCAGGAGCAGCAGGAGAATAAAAAAAGGGAGAGAGAAATAAAAATCAAAAAGAAAAGAACCAGTTTTGACTCCAATTTGCATCTAGTTTGAAGCCCAGTTCACATCACATTTTTCTGGTATTTTCTGAACTTGCTCTGAAAATTTCGGAATTATGGGATTCATATTTTGTGGTAAATATATCAACACTGATACTGATTTTAAACAAGTGGAGCATGATATATACAAAGCAGTCCCATATTTTCATGGTTATAACCATCATAATGGTTATGAAAATTGGGATAGCAATTTAGAACAAATTTTCCGTTATTTTCCTTTGACTTCAGCGCAGAAATACAACTATGCTAAATTGAAGTTGGTTGGAGAAGTTTCTGATTGGTACCTCAGCAATTATAAATCTCGTCCAACTTGGAAACGGTTGCAGTTTTTTTTTCGTGCACGGTATGCACCGCATCTTGTTTTTAAACAATGCTCTAAATGTGAAGGATATGGACACTCTACTCACTGGTGTCCATCTATTAAGTGTTCAGTCTGTAGAGAATTTTGGCATTATGAATATCAGTGCACTTCGAAAAGTACAGTTATCGACACATCAGCTTCCGAGAATTTAGGTGATTATGTTATAGCTGAGACCGAAGCCATCATAGAGCCCGTTACAAATCCAAAAGTTGTTGATCCGGTTTTTCTGCCAGAGCCAACTACAGAAATATTTATTTGCCTTATTCATGAGGATCGTATTTTCAGTGATTTTTCAACTCACTTTCCAAATTCTTCATTTTCTACAGAAGTGCAAGATTTTGATTTCTCTCCAGATTTTTTACAATTATTACTGTCGCCACCATAGAAATGTCAGAAAGCATACATTTGGCTTCCAAACTGTTCGATTTTCTTATATTTAGTTCGGTGGAAAGTTTTGCCAGATCTCGAAAAGATTGACCAATTTCAGTTGACTGTACTTGACTTTCTTCTTATCACTATTCACCAGGTGGTGAATATTTCCAAGCATGGGAGAATTGATAGAGATTTGATTAGGATTTAATTAGAATTTGATTAGATTTAGTATTATCTTGTTGCATTAGGATTTGATTAGATTTGATTAGAGATTTGGATATATTTAGTATTTTGTTACTTTAGAATATATATATGGCTTGTAAAACCCTAATTTTGATAGAGTGAAATATGATTTCTTTTGAGAGCATGTGATTTGCTTTATCAAATCTTTCTTCGAGTGATTCGTGAGAGAGTGAGCGTGTAATTCGCCTGGACGTGAGGTCCAAACCCTAATTTATCCTCCAAAATCCTAAATTCTTCCCCAATTCATCCACCACAAACCCTAAATCGCTTCCGTCCGCTGTCACTTATCTTGCTCAACACCCACTTAGTCTAAATATTTATATTACACCCTCTTTGAGCTATTGCCCGCACACATGGAGAGCACTAAATGTGATAAGCATATTTAGTAATTATGATACACAGCCCATATGTTTACATATAACAGAACTGAAATTGAAACCAAATTGTTGAAATTAGTGAAAATTGTTGGAACGTTTTCTGCAATGAGAGTTCGAAATCGAAAATGAGTTCTCAAATATTGCAAGGATCAAAAGGACAAATGAACTTCAACAAGTAGAGTTTCTACCCCTCTACCCATTAGAATATAGGTAGTATACAAGCAGTGTTTTAAATATCGGCCGATATACCGGTATATCGGCCGATATATCGTTAAAGTTGAAGAAACGAGACGATATGGGCATTTTTTTACCGGATATCGTTTTGGACCGGTATGGGCCGATATATCGGCCACGTGGCGATATATCGGCCGGTATCGATATGTCTAATACCGGCCGGTATTTAGTATTATCGGTTATTGGGTTTTGGTTACGGTTTAAACCCAATAACCCGTTCAGACCCGACCCGTTAAGCTATAAAACGGGTCGGGAGGGGGAGAAATCCTATTTTTTCGCGAACTCTCTCTCTCTTTCTCTCCCGGCGATCTGAGATCCCCTCCCGCGACCAAAACCCTAACCCTAACCCCAAATTTCCCAAAATCCACCGTAAATCTCTCTCTGATTCTTTTTCTTCCACTCTCTGGCTCTCTCTCTCGTTCTCTCTCTGCGATCGTCGACCGATCGAGACGAACGGCCGAACCCTAACCCTAATTTCCCATTTCCCAATCCATCTATAAATCTCTCTCGTGTTCTCTCTATCTTTCTTCTCCGCTCTCCATAGCTCTGGGGGTCTTCGAAGGGTGATCGCCGTTCGCCAGAGGAGCAGTCGCCGCCGGACAGGTAAATTTAAATTTGTTTTCTTAATTTAAATTTGATTTAGAATTATAAATTTCTTCAATTTCTTTTATAATTGTGCTATTTAGGTTTAATTGATTGCGATTTATGTTGGATTTATTTTTTTTGGTGTAATTTGAGGGGAATTGTTAAATTGGGAGGGCTGAACAGTGAATCTGCGGGTAGGGGAGTCTACAGTGATTCCTTGAATCACTGATTCACACTGAATCAGTGATTCGGTTCACTGATTCACACTGAATCAGTGAACCGAATCACTGATTCAGTGTGAATCAGTGATTCAGGGAATGATTTTATGTGAATTTTGAGTATTTATTATTTATATGTAACTATGTATTCACTGATTTTGTTTCATGCTAGAATCTAGATTCACTTTTCATGAGATTCCATCTACGTCAATAACTAGAGTTTAGGCAGACCTGATCAGTAGTTAAACAGAGGTTCCAAAGTTTGATTATTACTAGCAACGTAAATTCTTTTAAAGTTATAAAAGAATTTAAATGACTTAAGCTTGCAATCTCATATAGTAGCCTCAGAGAACCACCCTGCTGACATTTCACTTTCAACTTGAATGATTTCCATGTAAATGTTTAATTGGAGCAATTAAAGGAGTGATCTATTTCGTTAAGCTCTAGTTAATGAAATGCGGGGACCTATAGCCACAATTTACGCTATTAAATCAATGTTATTTAATCAATTATTTATAAATTAAGTGCAACAATTATTTAGCTATTTAATCAATTAATTGTTTGTCCTTTTCACTCCACTTTTTTGAAGTCAGAAATAGTTTGAAAGATGTCCTCTTCTGGTGCTTCTAACGTCCAAGAGAAGCGAGGAGGTAAAGATCCAGCTTGGGAATGGGGGAAAAAAGTACCTAATAAGCCCAATAAAGTAGAGTGTAATTTCTGTAAGAATGAATATGGGGGAGGCATTACTCGCTTGAAGGAACATTTAGGTCATGTCAGCGGGAATGTCAGAGGCTGTCCTCTGGTCCCAGATGACGTGAAGCAGAAAACTCTGGTAATGCTAAGTAAAACTAGAGAAGTAAAGGAAGGAAAAGCAACAGAACTTCAAAATTTGTTAAAAGAAGTTCGTGTTGGGGAAGAAGAAGATGAGGAGACAGCTCGAGAGGAGTCATCTTCTCACAAAACAACAGGTCAATCTTCCCGCAAAACAACAGGACCGATGGATCAATTTGCAATTCGATCGGTCGAGGAAGCAGTAGAAACAGCTCAAAAACAGCCTGCCGTGCCATCAGCCTCCAGAAAAAAAGCCAGAGACGATGCAATTCGATACATTGCCAGGTTTTTTTATGAAGGAGGGCTTGCATTCAATATTGCTACGCAGCCAGCTTTTATGCAGATGGTCCAAGCCATTGGCATGTATGGACCAAACTTACAGACTCCTAACCCATACGAGCTAAGCGAGACTTGCCTCCAAAGAGAGGTCGAGGAGACAAATGCAACTCTTGAATCATTCAAACGGAGTTGCCGAACAAATGGCTGCACTTTAATGACTGATGCGTGGTCGGATCGGAAAGGGAGAAGTTTAATGAATATCGTTGTACATTGTCCGGCCGGTACAGCCTTCTTATTGTCTCAGGATGCATCTTCTGAGAGACACGATGGCAGTTATATCCACAAATTTGTGGAGAGGGGAATGAACGAGGTTGGCGCGGAAAATGTTGTACAGATTGTGACAGATAATGCCTCGAACAATATGGCTGCAGCAAATACATTGGCTCTGACGCATCCAAATATATTTTGGACACCTTGTGCAGCACATACAATTAATCTGATGCTTGCGGATATTGGAAAAATTAAACATATCCGAAGGGCAATTATGATGGGGAGATCAGTCTCCGTGTACATATACAGTCACACCAAATCTTTAGATATAATGAGAAAGGCGATTGGTGGAGAGCTAATAAGGCCGGGTACAACTAGGTTTGCCACGGCATTTCTCTCTTTATCATCAATCAGAGAGAAGAAAAAGGAGCTGCAACATATGTTTATATCTGATGACTGGATGGATTGCACTCTTTCCAGAACAGATGCAGGCAAGAAGGTATTTATTTTAATTAATAAACAATTTATTTTATAATTTTAAATTATATATTATTCATATTTTTTTAATACATTTTTTTATGAATTTTAGGTTGCAGAAATAATTGCTAGCAATAAATTTTGGGACAACACAAATATTGCCCTAAAAGTATTCACTCCACTAGTGAAAGTTTTGCGTAGAGTTGATGGGGACAAGGTCCCTTCAATGGGCTTTCTGTATGGTGACCTAGAGACTGCTAAAGAGGAGATAAGAGATGCTCTAGGGGGTTTAGAGAAGAAATATCTTCCAATATGGAAGATTATTGATAAGAGATGGGAGGAAAAACTTAAGGGTCCTCTGCATAGAGCTGGATATTTCTTGAACCCTCTGTATTACTATGCGAAGCAGCCTGAGATTGATGCTGATGGGTCGTTCATGTCGGGCTTCGTTGCCGTGATGCACAGATTCTATCCAAATGATCATGATAGAATTGATAAGATTGCACAGCAGCTCCCAATGTATCAAAATCAAAATGGATCATTTGGAATGTCTTTTGCAAGGGCAGCAGTAAAGAGAATCATTAATCCAGGTATGCATTTCAATTTAAGAAATGTAAAATTCAATCTATTTTTAATTAAACTACTAAATAACTAATAACTATTTCTAAATATTCATTGCTAGCTCAATGGTGGCAATTCTACGGGACAGATGCTCCCGAATTGAGGATTATGGCAATGAGGATTTTGAGCCTGACAACCAGTTCTTCGGGTTGTGAACGGAACTGGAGCACATTTGAGATGGTATTACAATTTTAACTTTTCTAATTAAATATTTCTTTCTCCCAAATAGATATATTCTAAGTTCGTTTCATGTGATTATCTTTTATTTAGGTGCATACGAAGAAAAGAAATAGGCTAAGTTCCAAGAAATTGCATGACTTAGTTTTTGTCAAATTCAATGCAAGGCTCAAGAGCAAATTTTCAATCCCAAACAGAGATCCACTAGTAGCATACAATGAAAAGGAAAAGGTCACCGAGTGGTTCATGCCTGAGAAAAAGAATGGTGATCCTCATGAGACTAGTGATGATGAAGTCTTTCCTGGAGAACAACTGACTTTTCGACAGGTGTCAATTGCTATGGGTGCTAATCCGAAGAAGAGAAAGAGTGGAAGAGTTAAGGCATCTAAGTCGAAGAGTAGTAAAACTTCAAAGGGAAAAGCACTATCATCTTCAAAGTCTAAGCAGCGGCACGCATCAGATGATGACGATGAGGAAGAAGTTGACACATCATCATCAGATTCGTCATCAGATGATGATGAAGGCATGCCAACAAATGAACCAGTCGACTCTGAATCTAGCTAGAAAATATGTTGTAAAGACTGATATTTAAAGTTTCTAGCATGTTTCAAATAAACTCATTTAAAGGACAATGTTGTAATTTTATAAATTATATCACTTATGTATTGCAGAAACACTTTTCTTTTATCTTGAAAACTTATTTTTCTTTATTTTATGATTGTATTTCGCTCTGTCTCTGTGCATATGCGAACGTTCTAAACGATATCTGCAAATTCGTAAGTTGAATGTAAATAAGCCAATGTAAGTGCTATAAACACATTTTATGCGTTTTCTTATGTTCTATATAGCCAATTATATGATTATTTTTTAACTGGTATGACACCGATATGACACTCCGGTATTTAGGGTCATATCCCGATATCCCGCCCGGTATCCGGTAACCGGTATGCAATTTGACTGACCGGTACGAGACCGGTATCCGATATTTAAAACATTGTATACAAGCAACATAAAATCTAGCTTCAGTAGCAACTAATAATTGTTCACGATCGACGGGGCAAGAAACACCCAAGGGTTTCTTTACATATATAGCCCGTCAAATCTCACTATACGACTGAAATACTTTTGCTCTTACTCATTTTTATTCCTTTTTTTTACACAAGGTCGAGGGTGCTTTAATAATCTTGGGGGATATTAGACGAACTTAAAGATTATAGGAGGTAAATATATTGATAAGTTTAGGGGGGTATTATCAAAATAAAGAAGAATTGAACGAAATATATAAAAAAACCCAAAAAAAAAGAAATCCAAATCGGTCAAAAACTAATACCTCGGATCACCTTATTTTATTCACCTAACATAACCATTTAATCAATTTCAAACAATAAAAATAATTACGGAAACAAAGGGATTTATTCTGCCTCAAAATAAATGAAAAAATAAAAATCGAAGAAGTGAGTACTTTGTTTTTTTATAATATAGAGAAGAAAAGCAAACATATAGTCTTCCAATACTCTAAAATTTTAGTTGCACTGACAAAAGATAAGTAAATATCTAATAATAGAAGTAGAGACAATCTGGGAAACAATTGGGATATTGCTCCAATTATCCTGAGTGATGAACCAAAGAAAACATATTAGAGAGATTGCTCCTACTATAAATAATTAAGTACCACGCGGCAAGTGGTTGTTACTAACCATTTCCTGTTATGTTATCACTGCTACTTGCAAAACTTTAAACAAATTCCACTAAAACCATAGAAAGCTATGACTTTCTTTTCATGTTACAACCTTCAAGGAGAGCATTTGGTTTTCCATATTTCAGATGCTTATTCTTAAAACTAGCATTTTAGGATGCCCGTCTAGCAACACTTGAAAATTTAAGTTTGACATGGGTTACACCTAGACAATTCTGAGCTACAATTAGTTACATAATAAAGTTACAAGCTTCTAAAAGACACATGCTTAATCTGGAATTTGGAATTTGGTATCACAGAATGATGTATTTGTCCAATCTAGTCAAATAGACAAATTGAGCACTTCAAGTTTGGCAACCTATTGTTAGACTAATGAATTTCACATTGATGGATCTATGATATAACAATCATGAAGAATTTAAGGGAGTTGTGTTTAAAGTTTTCATCTTTTCACTATCTGTCCCAAGCAGAATAGATGAGGGTTGTGGTAGGCATGTGACAATCAGCATAAAATATTGTCACATATTACGACATGAGCCAAAAATTGAATTTAGTTGGAGTTATGTTGGCAAAAACTAAAATATAGAGGTTTTAGATTGATTAGGTTTAAAACTGAGTATATGAAGTGCAAATTTAGTAAACGAAAAACTCGAGACTACAGTGTTGCAACACTGGGAGAGCAAAAAATATAAATGAATAATCAGTTGAGTTCCATTATTCAAAACGATTGAAAAATTGATAGTGATGTCAACCACTGGATCAAAACTAGTTAGTTGAAATGGAAGAGCGTAATGGAAATTTTATGCGGTCATAACACTCCGTTAATGTTGACAATAAAATTTTATAGAACTACAATTAGGCCAGATTTATTATATGGCACGGAAAGTTAGACCATAAAGTAATGTCATTCATAAAAGATAAGTGTAGTAGAGATGTGTATGCTTTGTTGGATGTGCAGTAACTTTAGAAAAAATAAAGTAAAAAATGAAGATATTCGTGTTAAGGTAAGAGTAGCTCCCATCGAAGAAGAAAAGATGTGAGAAAATCGCTTACGATGGCTTGGTCAAGTGCGATATAGACTTACAAATGCACCAGTTCAACGAGGAGAGCTTATCAATGTAGGGCAAGTTAAAAAAGAGAAGGGACAACCTAATAAAATATATATAGAGGTGATATGAAAAGATATGGAGACTAGAGGTTTAAATAAAGACATCGCTTGACGAGAATAAAAGGAGAAGGATCATCCATGTGATCAATCCAGTGTGAATCTCTTTGGCTCACGTAGCCTACCCCAAATACTTGGGATAAAAGGCTTAGTTGTTATTGTTGTTGTTGAAGAATCCAAGTCAGAAACTAATACCTCAGTCAACTTATTTTGCTCATTACGCATAACAATTTAATAACATTTGGTCATATAACACTCTCAAAAATCATAGAAATTTGAAGAAGCATGTCCTTCTCTTATTTTTTTAATATAGAGATAAGAGCGGAAAGAAACAATCTTCTAATTCTAGAAGATTAGTTCCACCGCCAAAAGATCAGCAAATGTCTACCAATAAAGTAGAAGAGACAAAATCTTGGTGAAACAGTAGAAACAAATGTCTTGTGATACTGCCCCTATGATGCAGAATTGCGAAACTTTAAAATTATCAAATAATTATAAAGAATAAAGAACCAAGAGGCAAGTGGTTCCTAAATTCCTGTTTTGTTTGCATTCCTAATTTAAAAACTTAAATTTGAGACAAATCCCATTTCAAACCATAGAAATCTATAAGTATCTTTATTTTCATGCTACAACCTAAAGTTGCGCATTTGGTTTGTCATATAAAGCATGCTTAGTCTTTAAACTAGTACTTCAAGATAACTATTTTTGCACAGCTTGACATGGATTCCATTTCGACCATTAAGCATAAGCTACATTTTATATTAATGCTAAAACCTTCTAGAGGGCGCATGCTTAACGTAAAATCTACTATCTCAGAATGATGTATTTGTCCTACTAAACCAAAGGCCTGAATTCAACACTTATAGGTTTGTGACCTATTTTAATATTAATAGACAAACAATATAACAAACTATAAACCAGATTGCTTAGGAAGTATATGCAAATGCAGCTAGCACATACACCGGAAGATAAAATAATAAGAAGTGAACATACATTGTAGCATTAGAAAAACATTTAAAGGATTATTTACTAATGAAGGCCATGTCCATGTGCAAAAGAATATGGTTTATCCTAACAAAGGGCATATATGGTTAACATAGACAGAAATCATTATAAATTCATAAATTAAAGTTTGAGTTACACGTATGGAATGAGAATTCAAATGCACTTTGACACCGGCTATATCATGCCACGGAAGTGAATACGATAACATAAAATAAGACTTATCCTTTTCTCCCGTCTCGAACACTCCTTCAGCCCAAGGAAATTCAACGGGTTAAAAATCCCTGGTTTCAAGTGCATTAACAAATAAGCAATAAGATACATGTCCTTAACTGCTAACCAGGCTGCTAGACTCCTTGATCTGAAATTTTCAATCGTGAATGTGACTCCTTGTACTGATTTTCTTTGATTTTCCCAGCCCATATATTCACTTTCATCTATCTTTATCAAAAATAAATAAACTACTACCATTTTCTTCTTGGTTATTTCATTTTATTTGAGATTTTGTATGACCATGAATGCAGGTTGCAAACATAAAACCAACCCATAAAAGTTATCATTTGGTTAACAACAACTAATAAAATTTGACCAAATCCTCAATTGAAGATTCTCGACTTCTTCTGCAATCAAGTACATAAATTTTTATCTAAGCTTGAGTTATAAGATCAGAATACTTGCTCAATCTACTTCAAAACCATCAAAAGTCCAAATTTGCCCAAAAATAAAAAGAGCCAAATTTTACAATATTTGAAACAAACCAAATCAAATCGTTGCACCCAAACAAATTTCGTCTGTTTCTACCCACGATTCCAACGCGACAACTTCAGTGTGGCCAATTTCTTTCCTTCCGCGGTCGAAGACGCAAAAAATTCCAAGAAAATCCAATAAAAAAAAATGAAAACAAGGAGACGATCAAGAACACAACTTTGTTTACCATCATTTTTCGAAAGAGGAGTGGATCGACGATCGGGCTGCTTCCCTGATGACGTGGACGGACGATCCTTTTCCTTACCGTTGATGCCTCTCGATGTCGACGGCGACGAGCGCTCCAGATGCTTGTCTAGGGGTTCATTGATCCGCTTCCGGTCCATCGATCCACTCATCCCCCGATCTCTATACATGTTAGGGTTTTCGAAACCCTAGATTTGGGCAGGGATCGGATGAGGAGCTAGGGTTTTGAGAAAAAATCTGGGGGATTTCTGCAAAAGGGAGAGAAATTTGGGTTTTTTGGAGAAAATTTTATTTGAAGGGTTAGAGAGAGAAGATCGGAAAAGGGGAAGAGAGGGGGAAGAGAAAAGGGTAATTTGGAAATTATAGAGGGGATTGGGGGTGTTCTTAGAGGGTAAATTCTAAACGCCCCCTTCTCTTGCTAAGTGAGCCACCCAAACAACTTCTAAGTGCCTAGAAGGACGCTCACTTAGCAAAAGGGTGGGCTCATTTAGAATTTCCCTTCGATAGTCAGTAGGGGAGTTTCTAGATGGGCACAGCATATTACCTAGTGAGCCCACTTAATAAGCTAATTTTATTTACCACTTTGCCATTAATTTTTTTGGCAAAATTCCCTCTCCTTCACCTCCTCTTTCATCTCTTCTTTGTAAAAAGTTTCCTAGTGAGCCCACTTTCCTAGTGACCAAAATTTCCTTGTTCCTTCATCTTCTTCTTTATTTTCCTCCCTCCTTCACCTCCTCCTGCGTAGGCAAGGCAAGCGGAGACGCCGGAGGCCATCGACGTCCAGCGGCGGGAGCCCCTCCTTCACCCTCTCTTTCATCCTCCCATCGATTCGGAACTGTTAGTCCGGATGGATGGACTTGATCCGGACTGGTTAGTCCGAATCAGGCCAATCCATCCGGATTAACAGTCCCAAATAGCTAGATCTGGTTAGGAGGGAGAGGTGAAAAATTGAAAAAGAAGAAGAAGATGAAAAAAAGACGAAGAAGAAGAAGACGATGAAGAAGAAGAAGAAATCAATCGGAGAGGGAGAGGATCGGTGTCGCTAGAAAAAACCTTCACTTTTTAAAAAAGAGGATGTGCTCACTAGGAAAAATGGACTCATTAGAAAAAAAACTGTGCCCAGTAGGCATCGGTGTCGCTATCGCCCGCAGGCCACTGCCCGCGATATTTTTCTCTTGAAGCGGGTCAAGTTTTGGGGTCCCTTCTTTGGTCTTTTAAAGTTGATGCTAGACGTTCAAAATATATTTTCATAAAATCGCCCATATGCTTTTGTAATGCTCCCACAAGAATGACCCGTATCAAAAATCATTTTAATCCGCTTAATCATATATCGAACTGTCACGAATTGCATATATTTTTCATATACTATTTTCATATGCAGATGCATATATATCTACGTATATCATGAATTTGAACAATTATGCAACTATTTCTTCATCTATGAATTTCTACTAATTTATTCGAAAATTTCCTCTTATATTACGAAAAAAAAGCTCCTTTTGTTCATGTTGAATCTAATAGTTAAGTGTCATAAAATATTGGGTTAATTATAGTCAAACCCTTTTAGTACGATGGTTTATAACTTAACGTTCTTAAAAATTAAAACTCTCAAAAAAATCTCTGAACTATTATTACTGTTAGTGAACAGTTAATTATTATTACCCCTTTTAGACCAAACTGCATTCTTTTTTTCTAATTCCTATTTTATCCTCATCCATCTCCTTAAGTCAACACTCTTCTCCTTCACTAAGTGAGCACTTTTCGCTTCCTCACTCTCCCTCTCTCTCTCTCAATCACTCACGCCCTCGCTCTCTCTCAAGCACTCTTCTCCAGCAGCAAGCAGACAACAGATATTACTAGGCAGCAACAACAAGCAGTAACAAGCAAATAATAGATATTACCAGGCAACAGCAAGTAGGCAGCGACAGCAACAGCAGCAAGTAGGCAGCGATAGCAACAGCAGCGAGCAGGCGGCAACAACAACAAGCAAACAGGCAGCAGCAAACAACAAGCAGCAAACATGCAGCAGCAGCAAGCAGATATCAGTGAGCAGCAAGCATTCAGTGCAAAATTGAATACATTAAGTAAAAATTCTCCAATCTCCGCAGTTCAAAGAAAAAATCATTTGCAAGCAGATATCAGTGTAGCACAGCAGTTCAAATTTCGCAGTTCAAATTCAATTGCCACGACATCAGTGTAGCACACAAGCAGATATTCTATATTACAACAAGCAGATATCAATGCAACAACAGATATTCCTTGCACATCAAAGAAAAATTAATTTGCATAGCCACATCATCAATTTAGATAGCAGCAGCAGATATTCAATTTGTTTCCAAATAACAACAAATAAGCTAAAAACAAATATCATTTGCAAATCAACAATGAAATATTAATATGAAAGGTTCAAAATAACATTCAATATTCCTTACATTAACCGAACATTATACCACATATACATAATACAATCAAAACAACACATTTCTATCCAATTTTGTCAATTTGACAATACATGCCAACTACATAACATAAGGAAAATTCTATTTGCGCACGGCAATTTACTCTTGATGTCCTGATTACTCTTTACACCAAGTTCCTATTTTGAAATACCACAATTTTACTCTCTACGCCCAAATTTTTTTCCAACTTTAACCCTCTATCTCAAAGAGACAGCAAAAACATAGCACGCGAGGAAGGATCGAGAGGAAGCAAAGAACAAAGAATGAGAGGCTGCTGATAATAAGAAAGAAGGGGTCACTAGCGCCGTTGAGGTCACTAAAGAGGCCGAGGGATTTGAAGTGCCATTGGTCGACGATTCACCGGAGATTCTCTTGCTGCTACTCTAGCTCTGGAGAAAGAGAAAGTAGAAGAGACAGCAGTGTTCGTAATGATTAGACGGCGGAGTTTCAAGAAATTACCGATCACGACGGGGATGCAGCCGACGAGGGATGGGTTGTTGATGAAGACAAACTCTTCCCTCATCTCCGCCAAGAGAGCATTCAAGAAGTTTAAACTGAGTGTTGTTTTGGAGGAGACGAACCCGTTGTAGAAGAAGATCTTGCGGAGTAAGCGAAGGGAGGAGACGGACGAGGGAAGGGGGCGTCCGACGAGCAGTTGGGGTTGGGCGAGGTCTTGACGACGAAGCCGAAGTTAAGCTCGACGATGTGGATCTCTGAAGAGTTGTCGTTAGTGAAGATGTCGCAGATGATGCCTTGGGGCCCTGAGTCGTAGGGGTCAACGGATTAGAGGGAGCGCCAGTTGGTGGTGGGGTTTATGGACTCGAGGGCGAGATAGGCGGCCTCCTGCTCCGCCGGAGGGAGACTGAGGTCGTCTCCGCGCTCGAGAGGAGGAGGAGGAGGAGGAGAAGGGGTTGAAGAGACGCCATTGAGGTTTAGAGAACGAAAGGATAAACTTAGTCAAAAAAATAAGTGGCAAATTTGTGATTATTTACAAGTTTTAAAATAGTGCGTGAAGAGTAAATTTCCATGTGCAAATAGAATTTTCCATAACATAACATAACATGCTTGTTTAATCTGTCAACATACTTCACTACATTACATAACACAACCCCGCTTAAAGTTTGACTCTAAATTCGTTAATCTGTCAATCTGCATGAAAATTATAATGTCAGAAAAATAAAACATTAAGCAATAAATCCAACACATGCCCGGTGCTCAAAATTGTACACATTTATTAATAGATTACAAATGTCTTGTAATTGCTTTTTGATTACAATGTCATTTTCCGAAAGAAATGAAGATGAACCAAATCTCTCGCCAAATAAGAAACAAATTGTTATTTTGAATGCAAAATATAAGCTTGTGTTATCACTGCTTGCTCAGAATTCAGAAACTTAGCAGTTCGAAGAACAATAACTCTTTTGTTACGATAAATCATTTCCTAATTGAGCCAATTAAATTCTTCAACGTATGCATATAATTTGGAGCAATTTGCACAGATAGAGGACGTTAAATCCTTAGTGGCAAACAAATTATTAGCATTTTTAGCATTTTTTTTATAGAAAGGAAGAAGAAAAAAGGGCAAATTTTTTATTTGTAATTCCACACAAATAAATGAAATTAATTAAATTTCCTCTCCCACTGCTCATCATTAAGTATAAACAATCAATTATAATTCCAATTGGTCAATTAATATTATTACTTGTGCCAATTTTGATCAAAATAGAATCAGGGTTCATAACGATATCGATCACGATCATGAACAAACCTGTGCAAACTATCAATTTGAAAACGACAACAAATTTTAAAAAAAAAATTACCGTAACATTAAACGAAAATTAGGAAAAAGGGGAATGACCTTGGAAAATGGAGCTAAAGATATGCTGAAATGATGGGATCGAAGTAAGGAAGGAGATTGGTCGCCCGCTCCAATTCTTTGTCCGTTCTGTGCCCTAGTTTTGCCGAGAACAAGACGCTCTATGCCCTCTCAAATTCCTGTTTATGCAATTCCACTTGGATTGAAACTCTCAAATTCCTCTTTATGCAATTCCACTTGGATTGAAAACATTGTAATCTTTTCACGACATGTACAAGTCACGTGATCCCTCACTTGCTCCACTCGCTGACATCCAGTTTTGAGAATTTCAATCTTCAGGAATGTTAAGTTGAATTTCTCCATTCTACATAGATTACCCCTAAAATCTTTGTATCCTTGTACACCATACCCCTTGAGCTATGCTCCATTGATGCTGGCCTAAATATTGTACTGACTAAATTTGTTACAGAGTTCTTGAAGAAGAAGAAGAACAAAAAAAAAAAAAAAAAAAGCCGTTAGCTCAGGATGTCGCAGCTCCAGCTATGACATCCAGATTACATAGCATAGACTAAATCAAATCAAACAATCTTGGCTGCTATCTGTACTTCTTATACTTTTCTAACATATGTGAACTGCACTCTCCGGCAAATAAAAAAGGCACCAAAATGAACTCCCTCGCTGCAACACTCGCTGCAACACTGTTTACAATGAAAACTGCACCAACATTTTATCTCGAGTTTTTCTAACCATCTTATGTGCGGCATGAGACAGACGGATATATACATAGCTACAGAAAGGAAAGCTAATATTTGCTTCCAGTAAACTGCAGGCACCAAATTAAAGATTGAAAAAGTTACAAGTAAAGGAAGCGGCATTACAGCCTGGAGTACTAGAGAAGCACAATCTTAATCTTCATCAAAATACTTTTCCTCTGCATCCTGGCAAGCCTCTTTAAACCAATAATCGTCCAGTCTCTCATCATCATCGATCTTAGAATAATCTAGATGCTCCGTGTCTTCTCCAGCCAGAAATTTCTGCTGCATTATATGAGTAAACTGATCAAGCTGGTCCTGCAACTCCTCTGCAGATATTGATGGCTCGAAGAGCTCTGACACAGCACCGTGAGGACGGCCACCGGATTCCTGATCTCCTTGCTCCTGCACGAGAGGCAAATTATTATAAGCTAAAATGCCTATGATGCTTGCTACTGATGCAGACTTATATAATGACTAGCAGCGCAAAATGGCAATGAATGCGGCAGTGACAACATCATCTTTTCAGTTTGTCATGCCCCGATATGCAAGTACGTACAAGTACCGGCAACATATTCAGTTTAAATATGCTAAAACCTCCGGTAGAATAATAAGAGTTGACATAGTTTATAATTTACCACGGATTCCTCAGATTACACCCCCAAAAAGGCTAGCTATTACTTTATGACTCATATCTGACGTGGGACTATTGAGCTAGAGTATTACACAATTGTTGACCACAACTACTCGCTTGTGCACTATTACACAAGGGCTCCCCTTCCAAGCAAATGTAAAGTGGTAGAGCAAAAAAGGTTCTTCGTTTGTTGTTTTCTCATGCTTCTAATCTACCCTTTTTAAGTATAATTCAAGCTATTCTACTATTTCTATTTTCTATTCTTTACTTTTACTCTTTTCCTGTATGTGCCAGGTTTTACCCCTTTTCTAACATACGTGAACTGCACATATTTTTTATTCACCTTTGATGAGATCACAAAGAAAAAAGGAAAAGAGGGAACAAAACATGACTGTCTTCATTCATTTCACCATGCAATTATTTTCAGCAGTACAAGTGTAGCACGCTTAGTACCCAATCCATCATCTCCCAACTATAAAGTTCCAAGAACATCAAGAAAGGTGGCATGGATATCCATACCCATCCTACATGTAACAAGTAGGATGGGTTCTATTTTGTACAATGTTCTAAATACGTTTTGATTATGCAAGCAGTTCGAAAGCGCATAATGTTTAAATGGATACTACGGAGATTGAACGAATTATACAAATATTAATAATTAATTTATGTAATATAATAATACTTAAACATGCATATATTAAGTACTATAAAATTAAAAAAATATATATAGAAAAAAGCATCTTAACCTCTCAGCTTTGCTCAGCAATAAGCCTATAGCAATACTTAAAATAATCTCATATTCAAATTCAAAACAAAATCTGCTTGAGACCTCCAACTCTCCCATCTTAATTTTAATTTCTGATCAAATCTCAAACATAATATGAAATTAATAGTGCAGTTTCAGAAGTGGAGGGAGAGTCGGAGATCAAGAGGTAAGGATTTATAAGAGAGAGAGTCCAGGAGTGCGATAGGTGGAGGAGAGAGTCAGCGAGAGCGAGGGGCTGAGGAGAGAGTCAGCAAGAGGGAGAACTGAAGAGAGAAAAATCCAGGAAAGATGACTCATCGAAAAATTATCTACAATAGCGAAAGCGAGTCTCAATGAGAGTGAGAAGGGTGTCGGGGGTAGGAAGAGATCAGTTTGATCAACGAATCGGGGAGAAAGAAAGAGAGAAAAGTTAGCTATGAGTTGAAAACACGTGTGTAATAGAGAGAATTAGGAAAATCTCATCTCTCATAACCTTAAAAGGGTAATGAGGATTGAATATTGGATTTATATATTTTGAAACCCAAAGACCCATCAGCAAATTAAACGTATTACGCTGCATACCCGTCCGTTTACAAGGATTTCCACATAATATTGGCAATTTCTGGATTTTCTATGCAATTTCACTCCGCATTCGCTTATGCAGTCGCAGAAACGGCCATATAAAGCAATTTTTTTACACTGATCCTATAATATCTAATTTATTTTGAGCAACTTAATAGGTTCTATTATAAAATAGAATAAGAGTTATCATTGCAAATTTAGTTCGTTCATGTGTTCAGTGGACATCAGCTCTGTAAATCTCTAAAATAATTATGAGTCATGGGAAAACTAGATTACAGTTATGCTTCTGATACTAAAGCTTCTGTCGATATCGTTGCATGTGAAATGCGACTACATCCAGTATCTTCGTCTTTTAAGACAGATCAGTTTGATTGCTTGGCATATACGGTGACAAACTGACAATATGCAACCCTCACATCAAACTATCAGATACTCTTTAACGTCAATGTTATAGCAGAATCTAGAAGGTTGCTTAGCTACCTTGCCATCATTGTTAGGTAGGTTTCTCTTTGAACTTTCTTACAATTTAGCCTCTCTTGCTGAATTTAGTGAAAGGCTACTATTTGAGCATCAGTTCATAAAAAGTTGGTAGCAAGAAGAAATCAAATTTATAATCTTGATCCATATAACCAAAAGATCTAATCACCGAGACAATTCCACAAGAGGTTTGGAACTCTCTCCATCAATCTGTTGAAATTATTCCGCGAAGCTAAGCAAACAGTAAAAAGATAGATAAAATAAGTAGTTCAATCTCTCTCCATCAATCCTATTTAAACTATTCCGCGAAGCTAAAAAAAACAGTAAAAAGAAAGATGAAACTATTAGTTCCAATCTTCAATAGCTTCCAAGACAGAATTTCCTGATGAAACTGCAAACAATCAAGGAATGTCAACTTGATCCTTCAACATAGAGCTGATACACTGAGCTGATATGAATGTATGAATTGGATCATGCGTCTTGCTTGGAGTAACGATGCAATCAAGAAAGAAAGCTGCAAGATCAATAGAGAGACGATCACAAGGGAATTGGTGCCAGCTGATCTAATATGATTTCTTAACTAAGAGACTCCTGTATAAGGTTTTTCTTGTTAAAAGAACTTCTTACTGTAAGCCTTGTCACAAGAGCTTCTTAATATAAGCAAGCATCCTTGATCTATCCCTTAGAGCAAGAAAGAGAGTTGCACGATGGACAGGATGACAAATGACAAGGGAACAAGAGCCAGTTGATAATATGATTTTTTTTTTTTTTTTAAATTATAAGGTTTTCTTGTTAAAAGAGATTCTTAACATAAGCAAGCATCTTGGATCCATCCATTAAAGAGTTTAGCTCCCTAGTGAGGTTTTGCTTGGAAAAAATAAGTAAGACCAGAATAGGCTGAGCTACATCATATAAGGGGTTTAGGGGAGAGTACCATGTGTAACTTGAGAAAATGTCACGGCTAGTAGAAGTTCCTTGTTCCAGTTCTCTTCTAGCTTAGACATACAACTGAAGACAGATTTTTACACGCACCTCAAAACAAAGTCTATTTATGTTAAGAAGGAGCAGCAAAGAAATTATGGCTTCTAAATAATGCTATTAACTTGCAGCTGATGTATGTATTGAGGCTTCTTCTATTGTGCGAGAGAGTATAATAATCTTCTATTCCCAGCTTTGATAATTCGCTATCATTCTACATCCAAATTACTATTCACAGTTTTGCCAGTTCAAAAAACATGCTGAATGCATCTTTAGAAATTTTTGGCCATTATTCTAGTTCAACAATATCTATCTATCGAACACAAACAAACGCTTGTTGATCCGAATAACCTACCAAACCTATAGCCCAAATCATCTTAGATTTTTAGCATGGAATATGCCAAATTTAATTATGGTGCAACCTACCAAAATTGATCTCGATTTCCTTAAAATAGTGACAAGGGGAACAACAATGAGAAGAGAGCTAGATATAGAAGGCCCCATGGCTAATAAAACCTACAGCAATGATGATGGAAGTTTCATTGTAGTACAACCAAATAGTAATCCTAAAAATCTTTTGTTAAGAAAAAAGGAGGTACATTTTCTCCATGTATCAAAATTCAATTGCTACAGTCATGCATAGTAAAACCTACATTGTCTGTGGATTATAAAGTTGTGGCAACCTGATACTAACGACCTAAAGGCTTTTTAAAAGACAGTAAAGATGATACATTTGACATAAAAAACTACATTCCTCCCTCCAAAATTGTCCAAATTCAATCTCTATAGTGGCATTGGCACATAGCAAAACCTATCTTGTTGACAATCAAGTTTTAAGCCATGCCACCACAGTGTGTTGCACAAACATTCCCATGTTAGAAAGAAAGATGATAGTTTCCCATAAAGAACTACACATACTACTCTCAAATTCACTTGCTAAAGTGACTTATAGTAAAAGGTTGACTTAGTAACAATGAAGATGGAATACATTCCACTCTCAAAATTTGATCACTATCGTCCTGCATAGTAGAACCTTTAGCATTCTAAGCTGTGCCACAAAGAACAATCGTCAAATCTTCTCTTAATAACTAGAAAGATAATAAATTTGCCACGCTGAACTACGCTAAAGTCCCCAAACTCAATTCAATTATCAACGAAACATAGATATATACAAAGATAAACACCAATTTTTGATCAAACACATATATCAACAACAAATTAACAAAATTCAGATCATCACCTTTGCCGATTTCGATTGCTCCTCATCCTCACTCTCAGTCTCCATCTCCTCCATTTCCTCCTCCTCCTCCTCCTCTTCCTCCTCCTCATCTCCACCCCCAACCCACTCGCTACGATCAACCCCTCTCCTCCTCTGCTCCCCTCGAATCCTCTCCACAATCTTCGCCTCCTCGCACCGCCTCATCAGCGTCTCCGACCACCGCTCCCCCGGCCGCGACATCACCCTCCCCATCGGGTCCTGATACCTCCCCACCATCTCGTGGTGCAGGTACGGCTCCCTCTCCCTCATCGCCTCCTCGCTGAAATACTCCCCGCCTTCAACCAACTTCTCTAAAAAAGCCCGTCGCCGGTTCTTGACCACCAAAGATCGCGTCTTTTTGTCCTCGGGAGTGGGGTTCTGGAGAGATTTGAGACGGGAGAGGTGAAACTGGACGGAGTAGTCGTGGGCTAGGGTTTCGAAGGGGCAGAGCTCCGCGGGGGTGAGGTGGGTCCCGTAGCGCTCGAGGAAGATAGGTGGGTCCCGCGAGAGGAGCTCGAGTAGGAGGGCTTTACGGTGGGAGGCTGGAGGAGGGGCGGAGAGCTCGACGGAGCGGGGGAAGTATAGGCCGTCCACGGCGGATAGGCGGCCGGCGATCGATTCCATGGTGGAAGGATCCATCGATTTTTTTTTTTTTTAATTTCTTTTGATTTTTGATTTTTTTTTTTTATCGCGTTTGGTCTGCTTGTTATAGAGATTTGCAGTTTGCCCCTCCACAAATTTGGAATTTAATGGGGAAGTAAGGGGAACTTCTAAAGGGGCACACTTTTTTTCCTAGTTAGCCCACTTAATAACTTTCTATATATATCAAGTTTGCCGTTAAAAAAAAATCTCTCATTTTGCCCTTCTTCCTCCTCACGTGTTCGGATGGTCTCCCGCGCGCCACAGAACAGGAAACTCTTGTCTGAACTGTCAGTCCGGACATGGACAACCTGTCAAGGTCTGCAGTCTGGACATCTGATACCCACTTAATATACGAAATAAACTGATATATCATTAGTAAGTATACATTAACATCACTTTATGAACAAAAAACGAGCAAAGACACACATGAACACCAAAAAAAAAAATAATGAAGAAAGAAAACAGAGAAGATAAGCTCCCTGACAACACTGATATAGTCACTTCAACACTGATACACTGATACATACACTGAAACAATGATATAGTGAAGAATATGTTTAAGCTCCCATACATACAAACAACGAAAATATAGTGAAGAAAACACTTCCACCAAAATAAGCATTTCCACCAAAATAGCATAACAGTCACCGAAATAGCATAATAGTACAACAGTCACCACAAATAAACCAAATAAGCTCTGGACAAACAAAGAGCAAATATTCATCAAACAAAGAGCAAATATTCATCAAAATAGTAAAATGTTTGAAACTGCCACTTCAAGTTTCTTACAATATCCATATCAATGCACCTAAAATATAACCTAATCACTGTCTCCGTGTCTTCCTCGGAGGTTGACGTCTTCTTTTGGTTCGAGTCATTACCGCTGTATCGGGTGCATCAGGAGTAGCTTGTTCTTTTGCTTGTTCCTCTGCTTGTTCTTCTAGTGGTTCTTCTGGCCGAGTGCAACCAGTTATCACGGTTTTAATCTTCGCAAGTGTACTAAATAACATCCCATGCCGCTTCTTGAATGCCTTCTTCCTTTGCGCAAGTAATGGATCTATTATAGCCACTGCATGTGTATATCTCTGTAGAATTAATTCAGGAAAAATGAAAGTATCAGTTAAACTTGGTACTATATGAGACATAAAATAAAGAACATAAATGGAGATTATCTCATCAACGACATCCGGGCGGGTTGACTGACTTTCTTCCTCTACATGAGGTTCATCTGGTGCTGCTCCAAGAAATTGCTATGAAACTTTAGATAGCCACGGAATATAATCTGATGTGCAATAGGATGGGTAATCAGCAATGGACCCATGGTGCTCTTGATGCAATACGTGATCTAGCCAATTGATCCACATCTCCTCAATATGAGTGTACTTTACCACGTAGCTATTGGCTGTTACACCCCGCGCTTCACGTAATGGTGAGAATGGTGGAGGCGGAACGTACTGTTTGCGACCAAATTGCCTTACTACACGCACCGGATGGTAAGGCTCAATCACGCTGCACATCTTCAACGCACCCATATAAAAGGTAATTTCTCTGAAAAGATAGATTTATCTATAATTCCTATATGGATTCCAAACTACCTGTAAGTTTGCTAAGCACAAAGAACTACATTAGTAATCAACATGTAACTTGCAAACTAAATAAGTACATAAATAGCACAACATGTTACCTGGTTACCGGTGACTTTATCTAGACTAGACCGAATAGACTGTACATGTGATTGAGAGACATTGTGATCCCGTCTACTCAACCAACAACAAGCAAGTGGTTCATCGTCGGTAAAAAATCGGTTCGACACTGGCTAAAGGTGGGAAAATGCGAGAAAATCCAAGCCTGTAGTAATGTGAGATACCCGGCAATCTGAGCAACGTTAGCTCGAGAAGCAAGCCCAAGCTGCCTATTTAACCATGCAAGAGCCCCAGCACCCCATGCGAACGTATGAACATTTTCGAGATCATGAAGAAATAGTACGTAATCAATAGACACTCTCGTACAGCTCTTGTCCTCAAAAAGCGTGCAACCAAGAAGATACAGTAAATATGCCCTTGCAGCACACCGAATCCTATGTTCGGTGTCAGTGTCAACAACCCCGCAAAAATTTTCTCTTAACCAATCCAGTCGAACCGATGCACCGCCTTTCGTATTAAGCTCATTCCACGCTTCAGAATAACTGACGCCCAAGGAATGAGTAATTGTGTCAGCAACTTTATGTGAAGCTGTTGATTCTTTTTGGCATATGGATATTCCTACTATAGGCAAGTCAAGCAAGCAGGAAACATCATCCAATGTAATCGTCATCTCACCAAACGGCATATGAAATGTGTTTGTTTCGGGATGCCATCTCTCAACAAATGCGCTAACCTCAACAGCGTTAATGTATTGGTAGGAGCATTTGACCAATGGATATAATGAAGACCCACGTACTAATTCCATGAATCGGGTATTTGGCTGCGGTGTCGTCAATGACCATGTACTTATTTTTCTCCAGTGACTAATACATCGTAGTGGATCTCGTTCCTGTATATATAATATAGTCATAACATATGCACACACACAATAATTGGTTTATGATTTTTTACGGAAAATAATTACCTCATCTTTTAAGACGAAGAAAGCAACGTGCGTTTTGAAACTCTTTAATACTGATAAATCAACTGGACCTCGATAATTTGACTCTTGAAGATCATCTTGAGAGCTTCCTGTATCATTATTCCCTTCCTCTAGTCTTGCACTATCATATCTTATCAAATTAGGAGTTTCTACATTTAATTCAGGATCTACAGCAACTTCGATTTTTCTCTCACGTATCGGGTGACGGATTTGTAGTCGAGATGCTGCTTTCTTCCTCCTTAACGAGGCAATTGGTCGTACGCGAGAAGATTCTGCCGGATCCATCTATAGAATACAAAAATATTTCATTCATAAATGTTATTTATCAGAACAGTAACTTCTCTATGTATAAGTAAGTAGTTAAAAAGTAAAATTTGCTACAAATATCATATTTTTTCTATTTTTTTTTGCTGCAAGATAGTGTAATATTAAAATTTAAAGACACTGAAACCGTCTTTTACTACTTAATCAATCATTAGGACAATACCATCAAACTTCAAAATTAACTAATAAAATTTAATATTAACGTCCATGATTAGAAAAATAACTAAATTTCGCATATTTTATAAATAGGATTACAATATTAATTTTTCTTAATAATTATAATCTAAATATTTAAAAAATTAACAAAAAAATTCTACAACCAAATTTGCTATCTCCTCCCCTCTTCCTCCTCTCCAAACCAACAAAATTACCAAACCCTAATATTGAAGAGTTGTTTGATCAAAAAATAAAAAAATTTAAATTTAAAAAAAATATTACTAGATTAGAAAATCTTACCTAGTAATGGCGGGAAGACGGCGGCGGCGGGAGAACGGCGGCGACAACGACCAGAGGTCGGCGGCGGTGTCCGATCAATGACGGCGGCGATGACTCTAGGAACCGATGACTCTAGGAACGGGAGAGAGAGAGAGGGAGATTTGGAAGGAGAAGGAGGTAGAGAAGGGAAAAGAGAGGATTAGGGGAAGTGGGAGGGGAAAGAAGAAGTTAGGGTTAGGGTTTTTTTGGGTTTAGGCGGTTAGAGAGGAAAATGGGAGAGAAGAGGGAGAGGAGGATGATAAATAGAGGTGAAGGGTATTTTCGAAATTTTTAGTGTGCTCACTAGGAAAATCTTCCCTTTAGTAAATTCTATGTGGGCTCACTAGGAAATCTGGGCTCACTAGGAAAAATGGTGTGCTCCTTTGGAAGCTCCCGGAAGTAAGTCGGTTCCCGATGGGTTTAGGTTTAGTTTGGACCCCACCCTGGATTGGATTAGGACAGCTCGGGAGTTTCCAAAGGAGCACACCATATTTCGAGCCCAGTTTTCCTAGTGTGCCCATCCTATCTTTACAAAAGAGAGAGTTTTCCTAGTGAGCACACCAAATATATTAAAACTATCCTCACTTTCTTTTTCTCCCACTTTTCTCTTTCTTCTCCCTCTTCTCTCCCACTTTTCTCTCTCTCACCTCTCCAACGAAACCCAAAAACCCTAAATCCTCTCTTCCCTCCCTCTCCCACCTCTCATAATCCTTCATCTTTCTCTTCCCCTTCCCTACCTCCTCCTCATTCCAATTATTCTCTCTCTTCGTTTTGGCCGCCGATGCCACCTATCCCACCGCCGATCTGCTGCCGCCACTAGTGATCCAACCCACGGCCGCCGTCCCGCCGTTACTTCTTGGGTTGAGATGGGTGAGATCTTCTAATATAGCATTTTTTTTTAATTTTGGTCTTTTTTTTCAGCAAACAATATGAGATATTTGGATTTGGTGGTTTTGTTGGGTTGGAGAGGAGGAAGAGGGGAGGAGGAGGAGGAGGAGGAGGTGGAGGTGGAAGGGTTTTGATAATAAATTGAGAATGGAACATTGGAATTTTAGAGGTGGAGCTTTCTTGATCATAGAAGATTTTTTTTTATAAATTTTCCTCACAATTCATTCTTTTTATAAGTGTACCTCACAATTTATATTTTGATTATAATTAATAAAAATTTAAAATATTATAATGTTAGTTGTAAAATATGCAAAATTCCATTAATTTTCAATTGTAGATGGTAATGGTAAATTTTATTAGTTAGTGTCAATGCCTGTGATAGAGATTTATCTTAGTGTCGTGCTTGTAGTTCATGCCTAATGTTGAGATTCTGGATTTGGATGGAGTTTTGGTATGCTAATTGATATGAATTTTAGTAACCATTTCTGCTTTTGAGATTCAGCTTAGTGTTTATTAAACTATCCTTACTTGTTATTGCAATTTGTATCATGGATGGATTTTTATCATGACAATTAAGATTTATTTCACTGTCCATGCCTATTATTGAGTTTTTTTCCCTCACTTTTAAGGTCACTGTCCTTAATTGTTATTGAGCTTCATATCGTGAATGGTTATTTTGCATGTTAATGAGAATGGTTTTAATATCCTGGCCGTTGTGTAGTTAACGTTTCAGTGTCTTGATTGTTATAATAATATTTTAACTGTCATGCTTAGATTAGTGAGATGCTAATTTCAATGTCGTGTTTACATATGTATACTGTCAATTTGCAATCCAGTTTGTCTAGCGCGATTATTATGTTAGTGGTTTAATTGTGGAGCATAATGTGTATACTGATATGAATTTTATTTTGTATTGGCAGAATAGATGTCGGAGTGGTTGAAATAATTTTACACCATCAACCACCGTGCAAACTTTGTGCCACTATATCGCTAGAGTTCAGAGGAGAGTAGTTATACACAGACTAAGTGTCTATCCTACCATATTCCATGCACCCAGAAGCATGCCAACTAATCCCAGTATAGCCAGAAGTATATCAATGCAACTATCAAGTTCGCATGCACATGGAAGAAGTTAGAGCACAACTTCAGAATATAGAGAAAATCATGGCTTATCTCTAGCAACCTAATAATCTCAAATGACCCATCTCCCTCAAACTGACGGACCGTGGTGTTCTAACACTTCTATTGTGGACGGCAGAGGAATTTGACACTTTAACTTTATTTGATAATATTTGTACTTAAACTTATTTGATGATGGTGTACTTAAATTTACTGTTATGGGTTGTCTATTTGTGATGAAAACTATTACTTGATCAGAGCATGGGGAATTTAACAATTGCTTGTCCATGATGCAGTTCATGGCATATCAATTTGTAATAAACACAATTTCATATATTGATTTGGCGATGATAATTGATATGGAGATGCAAATTGATCTTTTGTCCAGATATTTATATGCATGAATTGACTGTCATTGTTATTTCACTATTTGTGTTTGTATATCATTAATATTGATGCACAGATGATACACATATTTTCAAAATGTTTATATGGAATCAGAATTGAATCAGATTAGTTTTATTTGTTTTACCTCTATCTGAAAATTAAAATGAGTAAATTAAATTAATGTGCATGTGTAATTGAAAATAAGTAAATTAAATTCTTAATACATTTTAATTGTGAAAGGTTTATAATAAAAAGAGACATTTATATGATGAGTTTGTGTTTCTTCTAATTTTTGTGTTTTATGTTGTTCGAGTATTATATTTGCATAATATGTATCTAATAATTTATCTAGTTTTAGACTAATATGAATTTTTAATTTATCTTTGAATTGGAATGAAATAGTGGCTAAGGGAAAAAAATTATTTGAGTCAGAAATTTAATTAGATTTGTAATAGTTGCACAAGAAAATGTATTTATTTGGAAAAATAAAATAAAGTAAAAAAAGATTTGTTGTTGTCGGAGTTCGAACCCAAGACATGTGGGAATACTCACCACTATACTACAACAATTAATGAATAATTAGACAAAACAAACTTATTTAT